>ML179558.1:4353-76803 GCA_004369135.1 Dendrothele bispora CBS 962.96
GATGTAAAAGGTAGGTAAAACCTACTAATCATATATTTTAACTTCCCTAAAAGTAAATGATATTGAAAATAAAGATCTTCCAAAGTAATTTTTTGAATAGACATTTGAATAAGTTATGATGTCTATGGACGCCTATGGGCACCTATATTAATTTATACGGTCTTGTCTCTGGACATAGACATCCTATGGGCACCCTTTGCCCATGGACATAGGCGCCCAAGTAGTTGGGCGTCCAAAGGGTGCCCACTTTGGACGTCCATGGACACGGTGCCTATGTGGGCACCCCTAGAGATCAAACTTATTCCCACTCAGACCCACCGAAAGAACCTCTGACCTCTAGGGGACACGTAGCTTATGTACTCTAATACTGGTCAACTATTTCTTTATTGTTGAATGCGCGGTTTTCTTACCGGAATTTGTATAGTTTTCCAAGTTCTTTAATATCCAAGGAACTAACCATGTTGGACACCGTGAGTTGGGACGGTCACGTAAAAGCCGTTTACCTTTTTGAAAGAACAATTCTAATAGCCCTTGTCTTTGGAGTCGGGTTCCGTGTGACATGAAAAGAGGCTGACTTTTAGGTCGTTCTCGCCGTTACCGGATTTTTATTTCATATGAATACTCACACAAATGCTCTAATTTATCTCCTTAATGTATGGTTGAAGCCTTCAAAACTCCACATATGAAGAACCGCACATAAAGGGCGGGTTAATGGTCAACGCAGTTGGACTAGACGACCATGGGAATCATGTTTAGGTAGTTATTTAGCTCGGATCAGTATATATTTAATTTTTTTATAGCGTGGGGTACAGGACCTCTTATAGTCCGTAACAAAAGGCTCGATTTACACGAAAGAAAAACCTACACTGTCTTCATACAACGTCTTTCGAAAACATGTAGAATGATTCTGGTAGTGGTGACTTAAAGAATAGTTGACAGAAGGGTTTGTCATGTCACCGGAAGGCTCCTGTTAAGTTATACTTTTTTTAAAATATGTTGTTTCTTAATGCTTGGAAAGAGGTCCAGAAACGAAGTCGGGTTAAGGTTGAGTGTTAGAAGAGTGTATTTAAAAGAACTAGTTTGTATATTACATCTTCTTAACGCTCCCGTTAGTGTCGTGTTGCACGACCCTGGAACACTCCATTTTACTTCGATATACAACCAAGCCTTAAGACCTTATCGGTACTGTCAAATTCATAGGTCAAGTTTCCATAAGTTACGTTAAATTTCATCATGAATGTGGACCGAAGCGACAGAACCAGACGGTTATGTACCGTTCATCTCTAGGGGTGCCCACATAGGCACCGTGTCCATGGACGTCCAAAGTGGGCACCCTTTGGACGCCCAACTACTTGGGCGCCTATGTCCATGGGCAAAGGGTACCCATAGGATGTCTATGTCCAGAGACAAGACCGTATAAATTAATATAGGTGCCCATAGACGTCCATAGACATCATAACTTATTCAAATGTCTATTCAAAAAAATTACTTTGGAAGATCTTTATTTTCAATATCATTTACTTTTAGGGAAGTTAAAATATATGATTAGTAGGTTTTACCTACCTTTTACATCTAAGTTATGTGCTAATTACACATGAAGTTACAACCTCTTTGCAAAAACTGAACATATTGAATAAGTTGATAGATAAATTTTTTTATGAAACCTTCCAGAAATGAAAGTTATATTAGATAGAAATCCCTTCAGTTTGCTATATTAAACATCAAGAATGGATGGAAAATGAGGAAGTTATATGCCAAATACACATGAAGTTACAATCTTTTTGCAAAAACTGAACATATTGAATAAGTTTACAGATAAATTTTTTTATGAAACCTTCTAGAGATGAAAGTTATAGTGGAATCCAATACCTTCAATTTGATATACTAAAACTCAAAAATGGATGGAAAATGAGGAAGTTATATGCCAAATACTCAACCTTTTTCAAAAACTGAACATATGGAATAAGCTTACAGATAAATTTTTTTGTGAAACCTTCTAGAAATAAAAGCTGTAGGAAATGAAAATCCCTTCAATTTGGTACACTACACATTAAAAACAAATGGAAAATCAGGAAGTTATATCCCAAATACATATGGATTTACAACCTTTTTGCAAAATGAATAACTCTGCCAATACTCATAAACAAAACATGCTTCATAAATGAAAGTTGAAGCAGTTAAAACTACCTTTATACTGGCATACCTAGCATAAATATTCAATGAAAAATGAAAAAGATATACACAAAACACATATAACAAGGTCAAATTGAATATTTTTCGATCCATCAGTATTTATTTGCAGGTACCCGTGCTACCTGCAGGTTTGCATCCGCGGGTTGAGGATACCCGTTCCCACGGGTAGGTGGCGGATACAGGTATGAGTTTCAAAAATTTAAAACCCGCGGGTATGAGCACGGATACCCCGCGGATGTATCCGTGGGGATCTCTATACTGAGGGATTAGCGATTAGCGACAACCGATACGCGTCGGGAACTCACTGAATGCAACAAGTACGGTTGATGTATTAGTAGAAAGTAGCCTTCAAAAGGCTGGCTCGGCCCTATTAATGACGTCTACGGTGGGGAAGCGTTCCCAACATTGACGTCATCAGGCCCTCCTGCAGACAGGGAACAAGAGGAAAACACGGTGTAGAAGCCGTTGATGTTCATAAGCAAAGCCTTCCAGAGGCAAGGAAAGCAGGTAACGGCCAGGTAGCCCGGAAGATAAAAACCACCAACGCAAGAAGCGCAGTTGATGGATAGATTAGCAAGCACCATACCAGCCAGAAGTCTTCAAAAAGGCATACCGAACCACCTTTCAGACCCAAGTTCAGGCCTTCCTGGAGGTCTTGACACCTTGACGAGCAAGAGTGGGAAAAGCGATGAGAGGGAGAAGCGACGAGAGTGGAAAAGTAAAAGCGACGAGAGCGGAAAAGGGCAAAAGGGAACCGTGGGTCTGTGGACCGTAACCGATCATGTTGGGTGACAGAGACAGGACCAGATCACGTGACCGGGTCGAGCTGGAACCGGTCCCGATCAAAATCCCAACCGGCACCGATCAGCCGCGACGATCTTTCCCCAAATGGCTCCTGGTGAGCATTTCGACTTAAAAACCTAGGTATAAGTGAACACTCGTTGTCTTTTCCGTCTTACTAGTCGCATTCCCAATTAGAGTGTATAATAGTACAATTTGTATGTAGGAATGAGGGAGGAAAGGAGGAAGGTGAAAATAGAGTCACAAGAGTAAGAAATGAGGCCTCGATTTCACTAAGTCCCGCGTCACAAAAATGTGACTCTATTCAAACCCCCCGAAGTGGTACCAGTCCTTTGGTTGCCTAGCATTTTTCGATCTCCGAATTACCAAAAGAGAAAATGCGTGTGGAACGGTAACCAAACGGCACTGGCCACGCGAGTCTAAGGACAAGGTTTTCCGAAATTGCTGTAATGTGGAGTGGGCCTAGTCTCGTCCCCATCCGTCTTGGAATTAGCAGTTCTTGCGCCCGCTCGGACAAGTCCGGCGGAGTTTGAAACCAAACTGTGCGCTACCAAGACGTCTGGTGCATTTCGTATAGAGACTCACCCATGATGTCATGTCACTGATGGGTCACATCACACTGTATGTAATGACAATACAAATATACCTTTTATGTACATCTCCCACTACCCATGTTCTCGGAGCACCCCCGACATCTTCTCAGTGAGTCTACTTCTCAATGAGTCTACTTCGCCCATACTTTCTATGAACAAAACCGATACCTTGGACATGATAACTTATTGTAGGTTTTCTCTTACTGTTTCTCATGCCTTGCTCAAATTGCCGTAAGACTGGTAGTGTATTCGGTCCCAGTCAGTCCCAGGTGTAGACATTGAGGCATTGAGATATTAGGGTCTGAGGGGCGGGAACAAGAGAAGAAAGTCGCGACAACGCGGGAAGACGCACCAGCACGTGATACATGGGTACCGAAAAAGGAATGCGTGACAGCGGAATGACATCATGGGTGAGTTTCTATACGAAATGCACCAGACGTTTTGGTAGCATTCTGCGCAGTTTGATTTCAAACTCCGCCGGACTTGTCCGGCAGCGCAGAAATAGTGCTAATTCCAAGACGGCTGGGTACGAGACTAGAGTGGGCCAAAATTGAATGAATCATGTCGATGATGACGATAATCCTAAAAATAAGACTGTCAAATGGGTCTCTGCGCGGAATTGCGCTGTTAGTAAGGTCGGCCTCGTAATGAATAGAAGTTCAGGGGGCTGTCACCGGGGAATGCCGAATTATCAACTAGGTCAAGCCCACCTTCCATTTTGGGTGTCACGCTTTCTGCGCCTCCAACGGTCGCCACACTAGTATTGTCAGCGCGGCATCGCAGACTCCAGAGTAAAGCTATACCGGTTCACAGACAGGGGATTACAAAACATGATTACATATATGTAATTGTCACGGAAATGTCACGTCCCAAAATGGAAGGTGGGCAAGAGTACCCTTGATCATGACCTAGTTGATAATTCGGCATTCCCCGGTGACAGCGAGTTCGACTCGTGTAAAGTTGGTCCCAATAAAGACTCTCGGCTCATGCCTGGAACGGAAACTTTTTTTTCAAATATTCGGACTTGGGTCACAGGATCCATTTTGACCGTTTCATACCAGCACTGATGGCCTAGTTGGTTTATTACCTCTCTGTTCCTTTTGAGTCTCCCTGGACTCCCGAGTTCAAGGCATTCCAATGGCAGATCCATTACTTTTTTTTTTCCTGCAGTTACTTGTTCTCTTTCTATTGAGTTAAAATTTTGATCTGTGTAGTTTCTGTAGCTGAAGTTTTGAACATGTTGCATAAGTATCAACCTATCACCTTGTGTGATTTCAAAGCAGGACCGGATTATCACTAGATTTTATGAAAGCATACCAAATTCTCCTCAAGCTTGACAGTTTCAAAATGAAGAAATACTCAATTTTTTTAATATCATGATGTATTATGGATGACTTTAAGGTGAATGTGTCAGATTTCAGTCTGTGTAAGTAAAAGCAATGTGAGGCCTTATAAAATTCAATGAAACAGGTCCAAACCATCTCAAATTTCAATAAATTTAGAGGATAGCTCCAGAGGTGGCTCTCTTAGATGATTTCTGGGTCCATAAGGTACCTTAAAACCTGGGGATATGTCTTAGAAATTTTCTATGAGGTTTGAAGTATGTCAGAAATCAGAATGATAAGTATTCAAGATTGCAGTAAATTTCTATAGACAGTGTAGCACAAGTGAGTTGATATTCTATTATATTATATAGTAGAGGCAGCAGTGACAAGCACATTTTATTTCAAGGTGGTTAAAGACATGAACTATATAATAAGTTATTATATCTCCATTGTCACTCTTGACTTCAGGCTTGGACCCTAGAATATGGCAATGGCTTATTCACATAATGATTACCGACAACAAATGGCAGTTATTATACAGGGGATGGACAGTAAAAGGCAGTTTTCGAGCCGCAAAACACGTAGAAAAGCCTTTGATGAACAAAAGTAATCATGATTTGTCGTTAGAAAAGCTCTAATGACGGATTTGGAACCCTTAATCCACTTTGGGAACATGTGTCATTATGATTTGTCGTTATTCCAAATCCGGAATAAGCCAATGCCAAATCGGGCATTGGCATGTTCCAGACACCGCGTGAGAGTCCCAATAAACGCCGCTTTTCTGGAAAAGCTAGAGCAGTTCTAAGTACTCAGTGGTGGGGCCCGGGGGCATTGTGGTCCACGACAACGTGTTTCCTGCCTCTCGGACTCTTTTTTTCTTTCTGTCATCATGTCGACTCTCGACAGCACTCTCGAATACATCGTTAACCATGTTTTCCTTCCACCAAAATTACCCCAAAAAGATGACTACACTATGCCAAACGAAGAGTACCTTTGCGAGATCGTCCATCAGTCCGCAATGAAGTTCAGGTCCCAATACGTTGCTCAGGACAACGTAGGATGGAACGCTATAATCAATATGCTTGACAATCTCGTGAAATGTCATGCTCAGGAAGGGCTCACTGCCGAAGGGATAAAATTTGCGTTGAAAGAGATGAAGGAAGGATGCAAGTCTTCCATTTTCTTCAGTCTTTTATGAAAATACTGATATTCCTCTTTCTTATTCAGCGATTTTGGCATACCTCATTCGTGAACAGAACGCCGGTGTCATTTTCCGGAAACTTCCCAACCAAGTCATTTACGAAGCCTTCGAAGTCCGCCCGTCCAATGAAGCCGTCATGTCTGTCCCAGGGAAACTCTCTTGTTTATACCCAGGACCAGCTATATCCATTCCACTCGAACATTTCGAAAACCCATATTTTCTTCACGAACTCTCTTCTTTTCTTGTCCAAATGAATTCAGATACGTTAGAATCTGTCGCTGATACCAACAAGGCTGGTTCTGTAGTTGAAGAACGAGACTCTGCTCATCCACGTTACATCACTTCTCTTCTCACTGGTATTCTCCATGGAATCGGTAAAACCACACAAGTCCCCCGAATTTGCAAACGTATCGCTGACGAAGTACTCTGGGACGACGCTAGAACTCCTTGGCGCCGTTCCATGATTTGGCTTGTTATCCGCGTCGCCATCCAAACCCATTTCGCTCGCATTGACAATAACGTGGATTATAAATCGTTCATGATTTTCCTCATGTGTGATATCCTCGAACATGCGTGTAGACGTGACATGAGTAACGATTTGTTGTTTTGCATGCGGGCCAAGATTGCTATTCGCGTCACTAAGCTAGATTCTTCTTCAGCGCCTAAATTTCTTCTTAATCGGGCTAAAGAAGTATCTCAGGCTGTGGAGAACCTCCTTCAAACACGGAACGACGAGCAGAAAGCTCAAGCGCAGTCCCGGGCCCCACTATGGGACCCAAAATCTATCAAAACTTGGGCAGAACCTGACACGCGTTTGATTCTACCAAATTCCCGTCGATACATAGAAGAAGTTCTCCAACGACAGGATCATATTACCATTCCGACCGAGTTTGTACCCAGCTGCTACCCCCGTCATTTCCGTAACTTGACGTGGTTTGAGACTTGCACTGCCAAAGCTATGCAAGACGCGTTTCGCTCTGAACCGTTTGTTGCTTTGGCAGATATAGAGCTTTCTGTTCAGAATAATCTCGATGACTGGTTGTCTCGTCATATATACGAACCAATGCTTCCCTCGGCACTTTTCGATATCATCCGTGAATACCTTACCGAGGCGAAAAGTCGTTACTTCTTCCCGGAGAAGAAACCCACTGTCCCAGAAAAGAAATCCAATCCTCAGAAGAAACCCATCCCGGAGGATAAATCCATCATGGTCCTCACTCTTTTCGATCTCTGGGTTGCTTTAGACAAAGCTGTCGTCCGTGATATTCCGTTGCTGGTCGAATTCTCTCCAGAAATCCCTACAACTCTGTTCGAACACCTACTTCTCCAAAAGACGTCGTCTATCAATCGCCTCATTAACATCCACCGCTACCTAGACTCCCGTCACTCGAAAGCCAAATATGGTTCCGTCTTCACTGAACCGAGTCACGCCGGGAGTTTTGCAGTCAGATTCTTTAATCAGTCCCGGGAATTGCAGAAAGTCAAAGAAGACATCGAAAAGTCGGCTCAGATCAAGAGGGACAAGAAACGAGAGGAATACGCTCAGAAACGTAAAGAACACAAAGAAAAAACCGATCGAGCTCGACAATTGTCCTGTACGTACGTTAACCCGATTCATGGGCCACCCCAACACTCTCGAAAGTGTGAAAGATGTAAATTGTTCGCCCAAGCCAGTCAGTTGGAAATCAGAGTTCATGAATGGCCATTACCACGACATTCGGCAGCTGCGCAGACGACCGTTTTCGAGTTGAAGTGTCCAAGTTCGTTCCGGATTTGGAGAGATGCTACGTATACTCTGTTGACAGAACTCTGTCAACCACCCATTGGGAGCAAGGCACCTGCTAATCACCCCACCCCTTCCACTACGCTCAAAAAGTACCAAGATTTACGACCATGGTCGGGGGAGACTGGTCGTATATCGCTAGCTTCGGTACCCAAATCTTTCCTCCAGGCCCATTACAGGTCCAAGAAAATTGCGAAAGCACATGCCGAAAAGGATGTGATCGTCGATAACGGTCTATTCTACGACTTATACGATGAAGCTAGTAGTCTCTGGCCAACAAAAAATCCATTTTCCGAATGGAAACTCAACGTCTCTCACATCTGTACTATTCATCTTCCCAATCCATCAATTTACGACTCCTTACAAGGGGCTGTTACATCTACCAAGTACACCCCTAACATGGCTATTGCTCATCAACATTACTGTCGTGACAAACTCAGTCTTCACGAGTTCATCTCGTTCGGAATGCTCCGAAATGGACAAAACATTCAGTGGTTCAATATCGCTAAAGAGATCAGGAGTCGGGTTCTTACATTCCATAAAGAAGAGGTCCATCTCCTGTTAGCTCAAACTGCTTGGCAAGTCGGGGAGATCTCACGTGGAGAATTCGAACGACATCGGGATCTCAAGGATCCCAAGTTCTGTGACATCCTTCTTAAGGAACTTCGTAAGCTCCTCGAGGACGTTCAATCCAATTGGATGGAGGTCACAACTATACGATCCATCATTATTCTTTGCGGTCGCGTTCTGGCCGCGACCAACGTCAACGAGGCTCAGGAGAACGCGTACAAGTTGATGCGGTCTGCTAGAAAAGTGACGCACGGCTGGATGAGAAGTCTGTGGAGGGATCCCGTTGACGCCGCTGACGAAAAGTTATTAGCTGAACGTCAGAAAGCTATATTGGAAACGGCTCTTGCCTGTCGAAGCACTTACGATGTCGACAGGAGGAATTTGAAGAATTTGTTATCAACTCCAGAGGACGTCTCTGTTTTCCTAGAATGCTCCGTTCTAAAATTCGACAACACTTCGGCTTGGGACACTCTTCCAGAACCAGTCCAAAGGCTTTTGCCTCGGGACCGAAGACTTTCGCATTTCATTGAACCCGTTTTGGTGTCTATCATATCTCAAGATCAGCGTGGAGTTGACGATGCGATTTCTGCAATTTGGCCTGCCTATCGTCCCAATCAAGGGAAAGCATGGGAGTCCCTAGGAGGATCCAATGATCGCTGGATATCGTCGTCTACGACATCGGATGCCAATTCGCGAGAGCAGTTTGTGTATCTCAACCTCCTCGATGGGGAATTACTAGTCGATGGCAAGCATTTGACAAGGCTTCCACCGAAGATCACAGATCATGACACCTTCAAGAGGATCTTTGGTTCCGTAAGTCTTCATTTTATTTTATTTTTTTCGCTAATTCAACATAAAGCTGACTGGTTTGCTAGCGTCTTCTTGACATCATTCCATCTGATGTTCCTGGTTTCGAATTCGCTAGTCGTGGTGAAATATTTGGTCATCAGGTCAGTGACTCAGAGAGAGGCTGATCTGCTTACAAGTCTGAGTCTTAATAACAGGTCCATTTCGACATGCGGGATGAATTAGTTATCCAGGCAAAAAATCTAGAGAATTCATCTTTATTTGAACTCATACCACACACATTATTCTCCAGAGAAATTCCAGAGCTTATGGTCGAGGAGTACGCTCACTGGATTAACCTTGATAAGAAGGAAATAGAATTCAGGCCCCTAGATTCATGCTGGGTTACATCTCCCAAGAACTGGCGGTTGGAGATACAAGGTTGCGGCATGTTTTTGGTCATTGACGGCAGCAAGAAACTGGTTGATATCCAGAGTCGGACTTTTGAGATGATTTCTCGCTATCTCGGCCGAATAGAGCATGGCCAGTTTCTAATCGTGACGTGTTCCGCCCAGTCTATCATAGATGTTGAGCTACCCCGATTTCGACTATCTTTTACTGTCAACTCCAACGGAGACATGGAAAGTCTCACCTTTCCCGGGATGTTTGTTGACGATACACAACCCATTGGAACTCTCCACGGACTGAAGAATGCGTTGATATTGAAGTCTTCACTACCTAACCACCCTCGTCGAGTGCTCATTCCCGATGGGATAATTGAGTTCAAGATGCAGGGAAATCATCCTGATGTTTTCGTGGACACGAAACCTGCGGAATGGAGAAATGTGAAGTTTTTTGAATACATCATCCGAACAGATCTTGGCTATCTAGAGGGTGATGGTAGCTTGACAAGTCATTTCTATCGCACCTACCTTCATGCCTTGACATCTTCTTGTCTTCCCGACCCATTGACGGGAAGAACGGGCACCGAAGAAGCACTTTCAATTCTGATATCTGCCCGCTCCTTCTCCTTCCAAAATTTGCGAGACGACCGTTTTTTGGTCTTGTTATATCACATAGCTTCGCTTACTCCCTCTCGGTCCTTCTACCCTGCCCATCTTCAGCAGATGCAGACGATTCGTTGGTCGGATTTACCCTTCTTGTCCCAGCATCCATCCTTTCTTCCTGAGACCATGGCTATATTGGAGTATTGTGATAAACTTCAAAAGCTTCGAGTAGACACTCGGGTCGAGATAGGGACTTGTTATGGGCATTTGAGGTCGACGAAGAAGTTATGGCTTCGAGATTATAATCAAAATTCGAGACTATATGCGTCTATCGACATAGAGTCGGCTAGGACTGTCCGTACGAATCACCCCTACCACTCCCGCGCCCTTACTCTAGAGGACGAACAAACACCCTGCACTGTTGCATCACGGATTTTTCAACCACCCTCCCACCCTTTTACCTCCATTATTGATACTTTCAAGGAATGGAAGACAATCCGTCGATCTGACCAGAACCAAATCTCACTCTCTTACAGTAAAGATTGGCTGGATAGCAAATCGGAAGTACTTCCGAGTAACTGGCTGACATTATATGACCTATGTCGAGAGCCTTCCGTTCCAAAGATGAAAAAAGTTTACCAGATCCTCTTCAGCTTACCCTCGTTGGCATATAGTGGATCAGGTTACCATGATCTCCTTCCGATCTTGGTTCAATTTACTACAAACACCGACTTTGCGGCTCTTCATGCTCCTAAGTGGCCTTCCTACGATATGACCTTTGGAATACAGCCAACCGAGAAACAAATTGATGCACTCCTGTCTCAAGCAATCCGGCCGGCCGAGGAATGCGACCAATCTACTGAGTTATGCCACGGGCAGGATGAAGACGATTGGGAGTATGAGCAGGTGAAATCACCCAGTACTGATGAATGTCGGCTTTGTATCTCAGAGGTTACCGACTCTTTACTATCTCAATGGCCCACCAAAGAACCATTGTTCCCACACAATGTTCATAGTGTGGGTCTGCTCCATGAAAGCTTCATGACGGACATCGAAGGGCTCTTTAGCAGCTGTTTTTGGAACAGTCAGTTGGTGATCCATATAGACCAGGTACAAACTGTGCTACAGCGTGTGCAACTACACCCAGAAGTTACCCCACCATCGGAAATTCAAATCATGATCAGTTCTTTGAAAACCAAGTCTTCCCACACCAACAAAGCGATTCGAGTGGGTATGGATCTCCTATTACGCAGGCTCCCTCCGTCTCTTGGCTCTCTTGACGTGGATCGCTTCTTCTTTGCGAACCTTGGCAGTCTTCTACGTCCTATCATATCCGATACTACCGCCAATACATCCAATAATCTTCGCTCACTGGTCGAACATTTAGTCGAAGACTCTCATCCCATTCAGCGATTGCTTGGAGAAGACTTACAAAGGAGTACCAAAGCGTTATCACACCTTCAATTGTCTTCTCAAAGAAATGCACTACAAGATAGTAAGATTCAGGAGTCTCTCATCAGCTATCAAAAGTGCTGCAAAGAAAAGTTAGGCGAAGTATTGAGTCATATTCGAGGCACTCTCTTACCAAGATCAGACCACGAAGAACTTTCCTTGCTAGCTGGTCTTTGGCCAAGACTTACGAGTTATACCCTTTTGCGGCTACTCTCTTATGATCAACGACATTCCTTACCCACTGAATGGATGAAAACACTCCAGCTGTACGCTAAGGTAGTCGCCGAACTCCAACGGTCACAACGACTCCTATATCTGCTTTCAAGTAACGACAAAGACGGCCTGTTGAAGGAAGTAGAAAATATTTGTCCAAAAGGACTAGATTGGCTACTGATCCAGGTAAGCTGATAACTTGAACATACTCATCAACTCGAAGTTCAATCTTTCAATTGGCCAGATTTCAAACGGATTCTTGGCGAGAGACATCCAGGTTAACGTTGCGAAGGAAATGATGGACCCTTCCCGTTCAGCTAATTCAGTGCTCCAGCTGAACATGGGAGAAGGAAAGTCATCCGTCATTGTCCAAATGATTGCATCATCCCTTGCTGACGGGCGCAAACTGGTCCGAGTAGTAGTGCTCAAAGCGCTCTGTACACAAATGTTTCAGCTCTTGGTGGATCGGGTATCCGGCCTCGCAAACCGTCGAGTTTTCTATATGCCGTTTGCTCGTCATCTCAGGGTAGACAAACCGATGATTGAAACTGTCCAGTCTTTGTATGAGGAGTGTATGAGGCAGGGTGGTATTTTAGTTGTTCAGCCCGAACATCTCCTCTCCTTCCGTCTTATGGGGATTGATCGGATAGTGGATTCTGGTTTATCGTACCTGTCTCAAGACGCTGATGATACATTGGGCACCCAGAAAAGTGCGGGTGCAGGTGGTGCAGGTGCGGGTGCAGGTGGTGCAGGTGCGGGTGCAGGTGGTACGGGTGCAGGTGCAGGTGCAGGTGCAGGTGTTGGTACGGGTGGCTGTGTAGGTGCAGGTGGCTGTGTAGGTGCGGGTGGCTGTGCTTCAATTTAATTTAATTCCTTGTTTGCGCTGGAGCAATGGTAGCGATTACCATCTATAGTTCTATGTGTTTCATAGGTACTGAAGTAGTGTTAGGACGCGTATCTATAATTAATCATAAGTAGCAAATGTTAGTATGACAAGTTAGTTAGTAATACTTAAATGATTAATTGAGGGATATTTCGTAGGTTTGTAAGTTTGATTTGAAGGTTTCGGAGTCGCAGAGTAGTTGATACGTGGCCTGCAAAACAAACCGGCGAGTAGTCTGGCTACTGGTTGAATATTCGATATTCGGGATTGTAGAAGTTAACGTTGAGATGCCGGATCGACGCGTGGATAGCTTGCGCGGTTGAATTGACTTAAAGTCAATTAGTGGCTGAATTGGAGAGAGTCGGAAGTAATTACCGGCAATCGCCAATAGTTACTTAGTTTGGGTTCTGGGTGATTGGATACGGTGGTGACAAAATTTTGACGCTGCCTTTACTCTACGATACATGTTGTTCTTATATACGAGTAAGCCCAGTCATTGTGAGTCAAGTTAGGAGTCTGTAAGTAGTCAGTAGTTAGTCAGTAAGTAGTCAGTAAGTAGTCAGAATTGGATTCAAAGTCACAACGAGTCAAAAATAAAGGTGCGGCTACGCTTTACCAATTATACTGTTACTTCCGATGTCATTGGAACTGAAGTAATTTGCTGTAGTGCCATTTCCATATTGAACTGATTGGGAGGGTGTCAGAGTTACGATTTGTAACATAGTAGTGAAGAAAAGCTGTCATCAAAGTCTGGCTCTTTTAGGGTGCCACAACAGGGTTCTGTCTAGCCACAAAGGCTCGAATATGCGGGTTAGTAGCGTGTCCGTGATGTAGTATGTAGAGTATCGTGAAGGGGTTATTGTAAATATATAGAGGGTGTTGCAGTGATTAGTACGGCATATGGTGGGTGGGTGTATATACAGGAATAGTGTAGATTAGGTGTCATCTCTTGATATTGAGGGCAGGATACTGTATATATGTAAGAGTCACTCTGACTCATTGATAAAATTGAATAGGCTGGGCAGCAGGTGGCGTTGAGTTAACAAGGAGTGATAGGTGAAGTGTTGATACCCAACCATGGTGCAGGTATCTGCAATAATCATTATAATGTGTGTTTATCTGACAGCATTGAAATTGAGAGGATGTGATCATATACGGTTCATAATTCGGCCTTAGAGGGTGATACATATTCAAAACTTATTTTGCCAGATAGCCCTGATCAAGAGCTTTCTGGGGATACCCAAACTTTGGGTATTTAAGAGGAGGAGTTGAGTTACAGGAATCCGACAAGTATCTGCTCTGATTGCTCCTCTCCTTGCTTGGACTATCACACTTTTTTTTGGGACAAGATTGGATTTCATAAATTCTAAGTGATCATATATAGTTCATAATTTGGCCTTAGAGGGTGATACATATTCAAAACTTATTTTGTCAGATAGCCCTGATCAAGAGCTTTCTGGGGATACCCAAACTTTGGGTATTCAAGAGGAGGAATTGAGTTACAGGAATCCAACAAGTATCTGCTCTGATTGCTCCTCTCCTTGCTTGGACTGTTAATGACCTGGACTCATGTCAATCTTTACAGATATATTCAAATTCCACTATGTATAAGAATGTACATGAGTTCTGTGGTCCCTTTTCTGCTCCCTTTTTGGCCCCAGGATCCACTCAGAGCTGTTGTTGTCTAAATCAGAGCACAATGAGCTTAATAATATAAATAAAACTCATGATAGACACACTGTATCCTTCACAATTTACATAGAAAATAAGTGAAGCATTCATCAAAGGGTCAAATTGGGGCATATATCAACAATAAGTCATATACAAATTGTCTCCATTGTTCGTGTCCATCAATTGAGGCTATAATTTGCTGTGCTGCTTAAAGAAATCAACAAATATCACTGTGATGCATATATGAGATTGAGCGCGAATGTACCTTATACAATACTGCTGGGCACAGGTGTCTGTATAGAATTGTTGCAACTGCTAGTGCTGGAAAACCACTTATTATGACTTTTGGATAGTTCACCAAACAAACCATATTATATCATATATTAGAGAGTTTGCACAAATGCCAACCGTTGGCTCTACTGAATTAAATGCCAGCATGTTTATGTGACATTTGAAATGAAAACTGAATTGCAGAGCCAACAGTTGGCTTTGCGCAAACTCTCTATTTTATGAATATCTATGGCACTAGTGAAATGCATATATTTTTTGAAACCAGAGATGTAATTGGACAGCAGCATTTTGGTGTATAAGCTTGGGTACAAATTTGAAGACAATTGAGATAGGTATCCTTAGACATATCTTCAGAACCTTAATGTTAGGTGCCCCACCTTCTAAAGTGATCTTATTCTAATTGTTCAATATTTCAGTGCAAAATTAAACACAAAGTTACTCTTGGGAGTAACCCATACAACAGAGGTAAGAGATTAATTGGGGCAGTCAAAGGCCTCAAAAGCTTATAACATGCTATTCCTTGGGACATTGGTTAATAATACACCTCCAACTATCCCATACATCGATGTTGGGTGGGTCTCTCATATGTTCTTCTTATGGGACGGCTTGTGGGAGTGACATAGATGTGATATGACAACCAGGTAGTTGTTCATCTGGCACATCCACCTGGTCTCTGGATAGGTTCGTGATGGGTATTAGCTGGGATTCCATGGTATATGAAGCTGTCGCTCTGTGTAAGTGCTTCATATATACCATGTAAAAATTACCAGAAAGCCCCATCTGAATCCAGACACGTATTTACAATGACAATATATATATATTACTAAAGTTTTACAGTCACTATATTCACTCTTAGCGTCAACGTCTGCGTAGACGAGAGGACCAGACATTCTGCACCCGCTCAATCTGCATTTGATCTTCTTTGTCCGAGTCACTTGTCTCAGTTTCTGACTCCTCAATCCGCCTCTGCTTCCCTTTAGATCTGTTTGGTGCCTTTGCTCTACTGATGCGTTGCCCATTCCCGGCACTGCTGCTGTCGTTCTCTTCACTGTCATCTCCTTTCTCCTGCACATGTGCCTTATCTTTCTCGGCTTCTTTCTTTTTTTGGTTCTGTTTCCTACTAGACCGGCATGATGCAGCCATCTTGTCGTGTTCTTGTTGACGTCTGGATGGTGGAAAAAGAGGCTCTGGTTGTGTCAGATGCCGAGGAAGAGCTTTTCGGATCAGATGTGGATTGTGCAAAGAAGCCATATTGACAATATATCGATGGACCGGTTTATGCTGGATGAATAACTCGGTTTTTTCGGTATTAAATCGCTCCTGGACCACTGTTTTCTTTCCAGATGGCTCGCATCGTGCGGTTACGCAATCATGTTGAACGTTACAAGAGAAATTGATGTTGTCAGATGGTACGAGCACAGTGGTTGTCTCTTCATGTCGTGGCTGGAGTACTGGCATTTCGAACAGCTTGTCCTTTTCGTGACCAAGAAAGAATTGTTCAAGCACAGCAAGTGATGAATCAGGGTTCGTGACTTTCCGCAGAATATCGCTAATTCTGCCTATGATCATTTCATTTTCCTGTGGTTCATGTTTGCAAACTTAACACGGATAAGATATAAATTACTCACATTTGAAGGAGACCTTGCAAATACCCAGGTCCCGATTTCGCACACGTCTCCAGTTCTCGATACTACCTCACTGCACTGATACCATTCTTGACAAGAATCGAAATCATGAAGATTGGTGGCTTGCGCAGCGACAGTATTAATAAGTGAAACAGAAGACCGGGCTGGTTTTGGTTGGCCTTTTTTTTGTGCTGGAAGTGGAGTAAGTCTTGTTGTGCCAGCTTTCCGTGGTTCAATACATGGATAACCAAGAAGTGCCTTCAACGTCTTTTCGGTTTGGAAAAAGGTTCGCAGTCTCTGTCCAGCGCATACCCAGTGTCCCGGACTATCTGTTTTTTGCCACCAGCCACCGCTAACTCTGTGTTGTAACCCTTCCTGACTTGCGAGCTGACTTGCGATATCACGGCTAGGCGCTTGGTGGTTGGATAAAATCGAAGCAGACCGGAAGATGGTATTCCACCCTTCGTAATTCTCCGTGATGACCCCAAGTAATGGTCCAAAAGCCTCGACATCCTCCGCCAGGTGTGTGAGAAGATGAAGCTTGGCCTTTGATATAACTTTACTTGGATCAGCAGTACCGAAAGTGTCCATCACATTTCCGACCATGATCTTCAAATCCGACAGGTACTCCTCGAGATTCTCAATTTCTGGATACCAGAGAAGAGCACTTAGCTGACCGACAGCTTTCCAAATTGCAAAATGATCGGAATCAACTAGACTATGCAGCTGGAAAACACTTGTCTGTATAATGGTTTTCAGTTGCCGACCAACGAGAGAGTTTGCGTATTGGAGGAGATATTTAGATCGGATGGGAGGGATTGTGAGTCCTTTAATGTCTGATGACTGGAGTCGAATAGCATATTCAGCCTTCTGCGCTGGTTTCAATTTAGAGATGGACATGTGCCAAATGTACTTCACAATGCCGAGAAGTATTGTATGAAGTAGTTCCACCGGTGTATCCTTTGAAGGGTCTATACCTGATCCATAATGTAAGTTTCTCTGCAACGCATCTGATATGTGACCTACCCTTGCAAGTAAGGAATGGGCTGTAAATCTTTTCCTTGTTCCCCAGGACCCATTGTGTGAGCTCGGTTCTTGCTTCACGTTCAGTCTTTGATTTGCATAATTCCGTGAAACGCGCGAGAAGATCTTCGATCCAGTATTGCGTAAAAATGTCTTTGACACCGGTATTCGTCTGTGCTGTAGCGATCTGCTTTGCTTTCCCTGAACATGCCAACATGACTTGTTTCTCTAGCTCCTCACGGGTACTTTGGTGGCTTCGAGGTGCTCCCGGCTGCATAAATGTTAGTGTTAACTTTAAATAAATGAATTCAATCATGTACTTTGAAAAATGATTCAAAACCTTCATTTGAACGTTTGTATTCTTGTGTTCCACCGATCTTACACTTCCGGCAAGGATAACTTGCATTACTGCCAATCATATGTCCGCAAAGGCAACTTTGCATAGGGTTGTCGGAAGGATCGGCATGAGGAAGAATTCGAAAAAGTGTCATTTCTCCGGAGACACCATCTCGTACTTCAACAGGATTATTGAAAGTCGAGCTGAAGGCAAGTCAGTATTTAGTATAAAGTCATTTCAAACATCAGATGCACCTCGATATTTTGTTGAATTCAGTAAATTGTTCTTGTACAGTTGCGTGTTGGGATGTTGAAACAAAATGAATGTGAACCGCTTGATTAATCATGGAACGGGGTAAGTTACGATGGGTAATATACGCATTGTTGTGTTTATTCCAAGATTTCGAGCGGTTTCCTGAGACGTCATCTGCGAAATAATCGATATAACTTGTATATAACGGTCGACCGTTGGCAATTGCTCGATCAGGGTTGGGCATTCTCGATGTGAAGACTTTGGAAGCTTCATCGAAAGCCGGAGGTTTGCCATCCAACCGATGAAGTATATCAAGATAGTTGAGTCTGAGCTCTTGAGCTTCAATCAAGACCTCTTTCTTGACCTCAACATGCGCCTTTCCCTTTGAGTCAATGAATATTTTAGAACTGAATATTATGACAGATTTCGGAAGAAATCAACCATACCTCAGCGTCCAAGTGAACCATATATGATATAGCATGCTCTTTCCCGTTGAAAATTACCCACTGCAATGGAATAACAAACTGCCGACTTTTTGTCTGGGCAAGCTCATTAACGTAAAAGTGGCATTGACCATTTGTGAACATAGGACTCATCAGTTCACGGTCCAAGTTGCGCCACTTTTGAGCGTGCCATACTTCTGATATAATTCCATCTTTTGGAATCTCAGGGTAAAGTTGAATGTGCGGTCTGATATGGGGGTTTGACCAGTCCTTACAGACAATGAATAAAAGAGATATATAAGTTGCTAATCAACTCACTTTGGCAATTATGGGTCGAGGATCATTTATATAAAACACCGTTCCCAATTCAGATTTGCAAAAAATAGTAGGAACACCGCATGATTTCTTGAGTGAATCCTGGGTGGTGCGTAACTTGGAAAAGGTTGGGATGTCATTTGGATTTATATGTTTCATCACCAAAAGGAGTACTTTCATTAAGGCATCAGAAAGACGGAGCCTTGGAAGATTATCCAAGGTGTCGAGCAAAAATACCTCCAATCAAAAAAAATACTAAGTCATCGTTATATCATCTGGATGAACTCACTCACTGTTTTGTTCTCATAAGGATACCAATCTGACCCAGGGATGGCGGGATCAGTATCAAGGTCCTCAACTGATTCCTCGTCAAGTCCTAATTTTGAATAAAAGCCAATTGAATCACACTTTCCACACAAGTGCACCAAATACTAACCTGCATTCCGAAGCATTTCTGTAAGGATAGCTTCATCACTATCTTCCAAATTGGTGTCCTCATCTTCAGATGTCTTTTCACCACTCAATTCTCTTCCGATAGCATCTAAATTCCATATTCCAAATTTGTTCATTTCTTCCTCCATCCTTCTTTCCTCCTGCTGATCGCAATCAAGCATACTTAGAGGGTCACCAAAGCTGGTGGAGTGAAGACTGTCCCATATGACCACTTCAGCCGAGTTGTTGAGAAGTGTGGCATTCGCAGTCCCACTGTTGATCTCAAATGCTTGCATTGTTGTGCTCGAACTAGTCGGAAATGATTGAATTGAATGTGTCTGATTTTCAATAACTCCTTCTCGATTGGCCATCCTAGTGTTCTGATATGATAGTGCATTAACGTGCATCTGAGTGCCAATGTGTCGATTGATACTGGATTGCTTCAAAACAGCCCAATTGTTGTTGCAGCGTGGTAGAGTACATTTGAATTGCCGATCTTTGACCTTGATACCTGATGATTTAAATGTTGATAACCAGTAAAAAATATGTTGAAGAGTGTACATAGAGCTCTTACATGGGGGATATTCGAGTGATTTTTCCGAAGGCATGATTTGAACTCAGTGATTCCAAACCTTTGTGATTCTGAACGCGTGAATACTACTAAACGCGTCAAACCCAAGTGCACGTGATTGGTCAACATGTCTGGGCAAAGCTGCGTTGTTCATCCTCTACGAACAATGGCCACCATAGATTTAAAAGCTCTTCCTTTCTGCGACATTGTTTTTTGCACAAACCACCATGTCGTCCTCTGCTCCGCCATCCTCACCAGGTCTCCTTGCCGCTATGGCCAGTCCTATTGCTGCGACACCGGTGCGACCTGTTCCAAACGCTCGACAACCACGTAAACGCTCCCACCAGCAAATGATCGATAGTGATGAAGAACTTGAAGAAGAGAGCTTGCGAATCCGACATCGTCGAGTGGTGAATGGTAATGATGTGGAGAGAGCTAGGGTGATTGGCAGTCAATTGAGGCTTCGACCAGAGCAAATGACTGAGATTGAGAGTTTTATGAATGTGCGTGGTAATGACTCAATTCCGAGCATATTCTGATTATTTGACTATCTTCATAGGACTCTCTACCACTTCAAAATGCACGAATTATAATGAAGATGACCGCTATTGAAAATCTTGTCTCTCAGATTGTCACCGAACAAGCTCCCTTCGAGCTCAGCAAGGACGTACAGAAGAACATAACCACTCTCGTTGCCTCCATCATGCTCTCTACCCATCTCTCACACTACAAAGGCCGTGTCCCTGTTGATCACGTTGAACGCCAGATCAAGATCACTCGACGTGGACTTCCTGATGGCATCGAGCATGATGCAGCTGCTTGGGCTAAAGTTATCAACTATATTGAGGAACAACTTACGCAGCGACGTTCCTCAATGAAAAAGGATGTGAGTATTCGGCTCTTTATATATTCCTTTTGTACCTTTACTGCTTCTAATCTCTGGCTTTAGATTCGTGATAGTGTCGTTCAGTCTGGACACAAAGTCTCCAGTGGTGAAACGAAAGAAACCCTTGCAATCAAGCTCATGCCCGCGGCCAAGCGAGATACGATCTATAGTCTTACGAAGAAATTGGCAAGCGGAACAAAGGCCACTGTTACAACAGTTTTGTGCGCTCGTGTCGCTGTCATGGTAAGTGATGTATCATGTCCGTTATCTTATTAACTTATCTGTACTTCTTTAGCGCAAGGTTTTCTTGGAATGTCCAGGCAAAGATTACTGGAGCAGGGTTGATAGTGAGCTTGAGGCAATGCGGAGGGATGCAGCTACAGGAGCTGTAGACAGTGCCCAACGTCAGAGGAGATTTGCGCGGTATATCTTTTTTTTTATCTAGAAAGTATAAACACTGATGCTAACATAATTTTAGCGGTTTTGAATATGCCCTTCGACGGGATCGTGAGATCCATGGCAAATCCGACACCTCTGAAGACCAAACGATTCTCAAAAACGACAAGACTGCCCACACTGCAAATAGTTATCAAGCCAATATCGATGCCGCTATTCAAGCGAGGGATGCTCAGGATGACAATGAAGAGGATCAAGAAGGTCAAGATATGGGTAGCATGCTGGACAATCAGAATGATGCTACAGCCGGGAACGACACGCAGGATGCTCAGGACACCGGAAATGATGTAGAAGTGTAACCGTAGTTTTTTTTCATGTATTTTTCGTCTTGATAAAGTATTATATTTTTTCATTCGGCATACAACGACGACTCGGATGAGCTCATTGACAGCAGTCGGGTATGATCACAGGGCAGCTACTATGTAATAAATAGATGGAATCCTATATAATCTATTTATGAGAAGTCCGGTACCCATCAGCTTTCTGTAATGGTGAATGCTAGCTTGAAAGATACATGAAGTTCGTGAACGAAGACATGGAGAACTTATCAGGAAAACCAGCATGTGCCTGTCTAAACATCCCAGATCACGGCCAGGTGGGAATGGGTCTATACTGGAACCATTGGCTCCAAAGTATGTATTCTACCTGGTAGTCCGGACTCGCTCATCTGGAGATCTAGTATGGATTATGTGTGTGACTTGTCTGGAGGCTACATGTCGTATGACCGGCAGTGATATTCTATGGATTATATGAATATCTGATGATATGCATATATTTTTCGAAAGTAGGTATGTAATGGGACAGCAGCATTTTGGTGCAAAAGATTGGATATAAATGTGAAGTCAACTGAGATAGGTATCCTTAGACATATCTTCAGAACCTTAATGTTAGGTGCCCCACCTTCTGGAGTGATCTAATTCTGATTATTTATTTTTTCAGTGCAAAACTAAACAAAAATTGACTCTTGGGAGTAACCCATAAGGCAGAAATAAGGAATCAATCAGGGCAGTTCAAGGCCTCAAAGGCTTATAATATGGTATTCCTTGGGACATCAGTTCAATAATATTCCATGGATTTTTATGTGAATGAATTGTACAATTTTTACAGTCAGATCTCTTGACTATAAGATATTCCCAGCATGTGGGACATAAAGGCTGGAGTTGAATGTTCTGTCAACCTGACTTTGAAGCTTGGTGACAATTCTCTCAAAAGGTTCAGATAAGTACTGCAAAATCAATCAACTTTAGTACTCCATCTAGTACAGGAGGTACAGTGCAGGTACAGATAAAGGTACAGGACAGGAGGTATGGGTACAGGTATGGGTGCAGGAGGTATGGGTGCAGGTGCAGGCAGTATGGTTATGGTACAGGTGCAGGTGCAGGTGGTGCAGGTGCAGGGTGCAGGTGGTGCAGGTGCAGGGTGCAGGTGGTGCAGGTGCAGGTGCAGGTGGTGCAGGTGCAGGTGCAGGTGTGCAGGTGCAGGTGCAGGTGGTGCAGGTGCAGGTGCAGGTGCAGGTGCAGGTGCAGGTGGTGCAGGTGCAGGTGCAGGTGGTGCAGGTGGTGCAGGTAGGTGCAGGTAGTGCAGGTGCAGGTGCAGGTGGTGCAGAAGGTCCTGGTGCTGGTGGAAGAGGTGTGAGTGCAGGTGCATGAATCAGAGGCATAAATACAACTGGGATAATTATTCTAGCAATAGTAAAACGATCAAAGTACACTAACAATGTTATGGATGATCCAATGGCACCTTAAAATACCCAACTTTTCATAATAACTGACAATTAAGCTGATGATAATGTGTTAATACTTCAAAAATAATTTATTTTGCTTGTCGTACTGCTAATAGTATGAGGTCTCATGAAATTGGCAATTGAGGTACCATTTTATAAATAATTTGGCTCACTGTAATTTCGATCTCTGACTTGTGGAGATAACACTTATGAATTATTTCTAGACAGCGCAGACATGGTTTATGAATATCTCAACGTTGTAGTAAATACTACATGTACCAGCACAGCCACCCGCACCTGCACAGCCACCTGCACCTGCACCTGCACCACCTGCACCCGCACCTGCACCACCTGCACCCGCACCACCTGCACCTTTCTGGTTCCCCTGATACATTGTGTCAGCAGTTCGTAAAGTCCTATCGCTGGCTTTGTGCACACTCAAGGGACATTCTTGACGAATGCGACGAGATTTTGCATGTCCGATACCAGCTCGTTTACACGTTGGGTAGACAGGGGCTACTGGAGGATCATCCTAACAGGTGGACCACGATCCAGGAAGTGCTCTCTCTAATCCTTCGGCATTCCTTCACTGTCAGAGACGAATTTCCGATCGGAATACATATTCAAGACGAACATGTTCACAAAGGAGATTTTCCTATAATAACAATCTTGGAAACCGACGCACAACAGCGTCTCTTTGACTTAGTTGTCCAGGATATCATGGAAGGAAAATTGACCAACTATCCATTCCAACGTCTCCCGTCGGACTCGGAACTGTGGCTGGCTGCAAGGGCATTTGTCTGCGATCAAAACATTGGAGACTCGCAATTGGCTCTTGTATCACGCCACTGCAAGGGTACGAATAACTGGAAGGGATTATTGTTACTTCGGGGCTTGATTGCTTATGGAGTGCTGGCTTATGCTTTAAACGAGCGTCGTTGGAGAGTGGACTACGGTCTGGATGAACGCCGAACCTTATTGGCTGTCCCTTACCGTGCTAAAGACGTTCCGTCATTGAGAGCAGAATTCGGGCATCCAGACATTGCTATCAGTCTTACCTGTCTCTCCTACTATTATCGGGGATTGACTGAGGCACAACTCGAGATTTGTTTCGAACTACTCCTGAAGTCTGATAATCCCGCTTTGGAGTACGAACAATGGGCTCGGAGCGTGCCCCAGGTTCCTCAGACCGTCAACGGGGTCAATCTCAGAGATTGTTCCCAAAGACAAGGTGTCCTGATGCCGTGCTTTGCGCACAATCACGCAGTCGTCAATTTCTTCCTATCCGAAGTCGTCTTTCCCAAGTACATGAAGCATTTCCCCAAAAAATTGTCGACCTGCGGATGGGACCTCGCTGAAGAAAAGGTAAACTTCACCACAGGTTTCAGCGGGACGAAGGATAGTCAGTATATTCTTCCAGCTACTATTTCACAGGTTGAAAGTGATCTGTTGGGACAAGAGAGCACGAATGCACAAGTAATCGAAAATCTGTTGCAACCGGAGAATACTCATTATCTGTGTATGAAAGGGGCAAACAACGAGCCTTTGACAGCATCGGAGCTTATCCAGAAGGTCGTCGAAGAGCCCGGAGAAATAAGAGTGTTGCTTGATGTAGGGGCTCAGATTCTAGACATGAGCAATGAAGCTGTAGCGAAGTACTGGCTGGGCCTAAAGAACTTGGAAGCGGAAGCCGCGGTATACTTTAATTCACGAGACCAAATGATGGTGTTTGATCGTCGAGGTTGTTTGGAGAGGTTCATATCGTCCCGGTACCGAAATCAGTTGGATAGGTGCATAGTCTACCTGGATGATGCCCATACGCGAGGAACCGATCTTAAACTACCGCTTAATTATCGAGCAGCGGTGACATTGGGACCTAAAGTAACGAAGGATCGTTTGATACAGGGTAAGCTTGAAATTTGACGAGTTTATCATCTGGTTGTATCAATGAAACTATCAAGGTTGCATGCGTTTGAGAAAACTCGGACAGGGACAATCCGTGATGTTTCTTGCACCATTCAAAGTCGACCAGAGAATTCGACAAATCTCCAGGATGAAGGGTGACGACGCGATTACGTCCTCTCATGTTTTGAGATGGGCATACGCTGAAACTGCAGTAGACATCGAGCATCATATTCCCGATTGGTTAAAGCAGGGCTCGGACTACTTGAAACGAAAGAAAGCATGGGATAACTTCGATCGTTCTGGGCGGATTTCTGACCTTGCCATCTGGCGACAACCGGATGCTCGAGCACTGGAGCAGATGTATGGTGGCAGGGGTGAGACAAGCAGGTGTTTCACTGATGGTAGTCTTGAAGACAGCGATAAATTCAAGGAACGACGTCAGGCTTTGGGTTGTAATATCTCTCAGTTTGTATCCAAGGATTCAGTGGATGAAGAACAGGAGCGAGAAGTAAGCCCTGAGGTAGAAAAAGAGCGCCGAGTTCAACGACCACTGAGGGGGGATCCCGCTCAACACTTATTACGAACTTCTGTCCGGGAGTTCATTACAACTGGTATTGTTAGAGATACAAGCATCTTTATACCTCTGTTTAGCGCATTAGACCTACCACCAAACACTACTCATCAAGGTCTCCGGTCGACTCTCGAATTTGCGACTACAATCAAGGATTCCAATCCAGCTTTGAACGACTTTATGCCTCCCGTGACGTGGATTATATCTGGAGGCTTCCTCTGGAACCGTACCCCCGCGCTCGTCATTATCAGTCCTTTCGAAGCTGATCAACTTCGTTCTGATATTGCCAAGAATCAAGTCGGACTTTATCTTCACGCATATGCTCCAAAAGTCACTCAAAACCAAGGTTCCTTTGAGGATCTACGAATCTTAACAGTTCCGACTCTACCAGACTCCTGGACACCTCCGGATTCATCCATGATTCTCCAGCTTAATTTGTTCTCCGGTCAGCTATATCTACGCGACTGGGAAACTTACAAACAGCTCTGTCACTATCTAGGTCTCTATATAGCAAGAGAAGATGATTGCGCACCTGCTAATCACCAGAGCGACGGATTCATTATGCCCCAGCATCGCACGGGAGAGATCGGGAGATTGTGTCCGTTCCAGACAAGTCCGCTTCCTAAATTGAGAGAACTAATTGGTTTGCGGAGAAAGGGAAATGGATACTCGCTTACGCACATCGGTAAAATACTGAACGGACGGTCTTTAGACAAAAGTGATTTTGAACGTACGTCCCTGCCACTAACAGCACAAGGGTACCATCCGGAAACCTGATTTTCGCGTTACGGCATTGCGTGTCGCGTGCCGGATTGGAACGGACTAACGATGCGCACTTGATTGTGGATGCAGTTTTCATAGCCACAAATATCGATGCACATACCTAATTGTTATACATAGTTACTTACTTATACAAAGTTTGTACTAGCTCCTTCAACCCGATAGACCACCAACCAAAAAGACCACCAAATCGCACATTATATAAAAAAATTACATCCAAGGATCAAACAACACCTTGCCCACTCTTCCTTTATCAAAGTCTTCATAAATCTGCTTTGCTTCTTTGAACGGTACTATTTTATCGATCAGGCTCGTCGATTCGCCGATGGGACCAAATACGTTCTGGTATTTGACTACACAATGTGTCAGTAGGGTAATCATAACTAACGAAAAAAAGAAAGAGGTATCGAAAACAAAAGAAGAAACAAAAAGGCTCACCCAAAACCTCCACCGCCATCGGGAACATCGCTCTCGCGGGACACCTCCCAAAATCAAACGACACGTTCTTATTATAAAGCTCCACCCCCTTGAACGGTACCTCTTTCGCACCATGAACACCCACAGACGTCACCACCCCAAACGGTCTCACCAACTCATACGAAAGTCTCAACGCCTGAGGAGACCCAACAATCTCCAAAACACCCGTACATCCAATTCTAGACGTAGACTCGGAAACGTCTTGTTTAGCTTGATCGATGTCCATGACGAGGAAGTCTCCTTTGGATTTACAAGAAGCAGGCAAGATGTCGTAAATCTCTTTGACTTTTTCACGACGACTCGAGTTTGGATCGATCGCTACGATTCTGTATTTCACTCCTGAACCGATCTCTCCAGAGGAGTCTTCACCGAGTTTTGAAAGCATGTCTAGGAGACTGACGATGGCGCATATACCCACTGGACCTAGACCTACGACGGCTAGGTTTAACACTCGATCTTCTTCTCTCAATAACGTCTTTCCTCCTCCTCCTTGTTGGGATTGAGGATCGTTCGGATTGGGATGAGCAAGTGTATAAGGTAAAGGCATATGACTCGTCATTCTACTCAACGCGTTCGGCCAAGGTTTACCTGTCAACATCGGTTGAACTTTGGGATGGTTAAGGATTTGCAAAGCGGCGAAAACACCCGTGGGGAGGATGTCGGAGAGGAGGAGGAGAGAGCTATCGGAGATCGATGAGATGGCTTCAGCTAGAGATGAAGAGGCACCGGCGCCTGAAGGTGAGGAAGAGGTGAAAGAGGATAGTGAGAGAGAGAAGGAAGATGGATCGGAGAGGTTGTAGAGCGTTCCACCGGCTTTGGGGACTCGGATGAATTGGGCTTGACCACCTTCAAGAGCTGGAGAACCAAAGAGGAGACCATTCGGGCAGCGGCCGGTGTAGCCTAGACGGCAGACACTGTTCATAGATCAATTATTGATTGTTGGGTTTTCGGAATCAATGTTCGAGGATTGAGGTCAGTGCTTCAATGTATGGAGAAGTATAAAGGAATTGAGGACACGCACTGACACTCCCCACAATTAACCGTGAACGGTGCAACGACTTTGTCTCCCACTTTAAGGGTAGCGTATAGAGCAGGTCGAGTTTGGTCTTGTTTCCCGAAATTGGAACCCAGTTTGACGACGACACCTAGGAATTCGTGGCCTATTGTGTGACTATGAGCGTAAAAAAACAAGTTGTGGATTAGTAGAAGATTTAGGAATAAAAAGGTTGCGTACTCTTTGGTGAGACCACTTCCACGATAGACGTGCAAATCACTTCCACAGAGTCCGGCCAACTGTCGAAGACGATTTGTTCATTTCAAGTGTATGCTAGAAAAGAAAAAGGAATACATACTGTAACTTTGACAATGGCGTCGTCTGGATCCGTGATACTGCGAATAAAAGAGTCATAACAGGTCATAACTGTCGTATCCGACATGAGATTAGGAAAAACTCACTCTAGAACAGGAGCCTCCTCGACACGGATATCATACGCAGGAGGGTACCACCTCACTGCGGTTTGTTTCTCTGGTAAAGACGACATCGGGAGCGAGGGAATTTAGCGAAGAGGAAGTCCGAGACCGTCATAGTCATACTAAAGGAGGTTTATAAGGGCAAGGAATAGGTCAGAGGACTTGAGTATCAGCTGATGCACAGTTCCCGTGGGATTTTTCGACTTTTTTGTCTCGAACAGTCGCGACGGTCGTACCCGGCTGCAGAAAGAGACTGTCAAACGAACGTCCATTGGGACAAGCACTAGAACCGGTCCCGGTTTACTAGCAAGTAAGTGCTTTTCTGAGAGACTGACATTTGATTGATCACTGATAAAGGACATAGACGTACTTGTCTTTGATATCAAGCTCAATCCAAAGTGGATCTATGGTACTATCTTAGACTCCCAATGGAACTAAAGAGAACCGACAGATATGCCCACCGATTCGGTCATATAAATGACCCTTCTACTCAGTCAAAGTAAGTACGAGATTACTGATAAAGTAATCACAATCAGAAATATCCCGGTCAGTCGGGACTTCAAGGTAGGTTTGACACTTCACAATTGCTTTGAGAGATCAGTCAGCCGTTCTTTGCTGACTTGTCAGACGAGAACACGTACTGTATTCTTCCCAATGCAATCCCAAAGCGAGTTCCATTCCATCATGATCAGTATTACTGATTCATTTTCTTGGCTATTTTGTCTACATAACACAATTGCTATAGTCGCTTTTTAAGAAATTCAGAGTCCTACATCGGTGAGTAATACACATGGAGTTCGTTGGTGAAGGAGGGACTTTCGAGGCGAGGCTGCCCTGAGCAGTGAGTGCACAAAGAGTCTTAGGTGTGTATACACTATGTAACCAACGTCGGTTCCCACCGGAAGCGACCTCAAAAACCAATTCAATTCAATGCATTACACCTCTTTTTCTTCAAAGTCCGGGCGAATTCGAACATGGCCCCCGCCTTACTCATTCCCTACCGCATAATGCTTCTATTCTTCACACCCCGAAAGCCCGAGTCTCGTGGTTATAAGAATCCCATCCAACTTCGCAAGAAATTGATTGGCAACAGACCTAGTCGACGCGTTCCTACCCACCCACCAACATCATGTCAACCAAAGAAGAAACCCCCTTCAAAATCTCGGTCCCCGACACCCAACTCGAGTTGCTGCGTAAAAAACTCGACCTAGTCACGTTCCCAGACGAGCTCGAGGACTCTGAATGGCGCTACGGCGCTCCTCTCGCGGATATCAAACGACTTGTCTCTCGATGGCAGAAAGGCTACGATTGGCGTGCGGAAGAAGCCAAGTTGAACGAGGAACTGCCCCAGTTTACTAGGGACATCGAAGTGAGCGACGGGCATGGAACGTTGAACGTGCATTATATACATAAGAGAAGTGAAGTGGAAGGTGCCATTCCGTTGCTTTTTGTTCATGGATGTGAGTGCTTCATTATTTCTGGGTTGATAAAGAACACTAAATTGAATGATTCACAACAAAGGGCCAGGAAGTTTTATCGAAGTCCGTAAAATCCTCCCTCTCCTCGTCAAAGCGTCTCCTAGCAAAGACTTTCCGAGTTTCCACGTCGTCGCGTTGAGTCTTCCTGGATATGGATTCTCGGAAGCTCCGAAGAAGCCTGGGTTTTCACCTGATCATTATGCAGAGGTGAGTCACATCTTTCTTTGTAAACAAATGTCTCTTCGTCTATCATTACCAACCGCGCACGTCTGTGGTTGCACGCACGCACGCTGACATTCGTTGGGTATTTAATATCAATGTACAGGTCGCGCATAAATTGATGATAGCCCTGGGATATGACGAATATAGTTCGTTTCGTGTTTACGACGCGTATAGGACATTCAGCTGATAGTTACTATGGTCTCTAGTCACACAAGGAGGTGATTGGGGGTACGCTGTGAGTTCTTCTCTGTGTTTTCTTTTCTCTTCTCTATTCCAAGCTACTTACATCGGTTAACATTCTTCAACCGAAACAAAACAAAAAACTCAAATAGATCACCCGTCAAATTGCACTTAAATACGGTGGAAAACATAGCAAAGCATGGCACACCAACCTGCCTTTGTAAGTCTCTCACCTATTTAGCCATCACTAGTCACCATGTTCTTCCAAATCGTTCAATCTCTAACCAACTACCGTTCAAACCACCCAGAGGCCGTCCACCCGCCTTTCTATCCCAACCCCTTCTCTACCTCCAGCACCTTTTCACGCCCTACACTTCAACTGACAAAGCCAGTTTTGCACGTATGCAAGGGTTCCGAAACGAAGGAATCGGGTATCAGGCCGAACAAAGCACTCAACCACAGACTTTGGGATATTCCTTGGCAGATTCACCTGTGGGATTGTTAGCTTGGATTTATGAGAAGTTGGTCAATTGGACAGATGAATACCCTTGGGAGGACGATGAAGGTAAGGTGGAGTGAACCCATGTTGTCTCGATTCCAAAACACTCATATCATTCCTAGTGCTGACCTGGATATCGATCTACGCCTTTTCCCGAGCGGGACCTACGGCGTCTTTGAGGATCTACTACGAGCAAAAAAAAAGTCAAGGGAATAATTTCGGCTCGGTCACATCTTATTCTGACATTCCAATGGGAATATCGAGATTCCCAAAGGAAATTTTCCTTGCACCGACGAGGTGAGTTCAAGTCTTGGGCTCGGCTTAAATAATAGCTGCTTGTTTCTTGTCTCTCTATCGCCATCTGATCACGATTACTAACTCCAACTATCTTCTTCATTTCTCTTTCTTTCCCTATTCTTAGCTGGGTGAAGGCAACCGGGAACCTGGTTTTTGACTCTGACCATACTGCTACTGGCGATAACAAAGGAGGAGGACATTTTGCGGCGCACGAACGACCTGAAGAGCTTGTTAGTGATTTGAGGAAGATGTTTGGGAAAGGAGGTCCAGCATTTGGAGTGGTGCCGGGAAAGGAAGGTTATGGCAAATAAGAGTGGGAGCAGGAGGAAGAAAGGGAGGAGGAATGATGAGCTCTATGTACTTCGTATGCGTTACAAATACACCACGGTCACTACGTGTATTAACGTGCCTTGCACTCACTCGGCGAACGAAAACTGTTCACTCTTCAAGCAGTTTCGAGTCCAAGAAGAAAGATTGGCGTAGTATTGAACAGATCAGCTACTTAACAGAATTGAGATTAAAAAGCGTTTGAATAGATACTATCATATCATACTAGAACGATGAGTACTGTAACGGCATCCATCCTGCACCCATACTGACCATATTGCCTGTTCCGCTCATATATCTGGCGTCTGATCCGTAAGTGACATGACCTGCCAAGCCATCCATCTTCATCTTTGCGAAATACACAAAAGTAGCTATAAGCACATCCAAGAATTTAGAATGCTTCGTCTGCAAGTCCAAATCTACACGAAGCTTTGGTGTAGTCCAGTGACGTTCTTCGTTTTCTTTTCTCTCAGACGGATGGATGTACCTTCCCTGTTCAAAAATTGCCACTGTCTCAGAAGGATCGGATTTCTTGACAAGCTGACACATAATATAAGATACTGATTTCATGGACAAGGGTATAAAATGCTCACCAGGAAATCCTTCTTGTCTTGAATCCATTGATAACTTTCTTCATCCCAAGGGTCAGTGAACTCCAGCTTGCTGCACAAGAAATTCCGTTCATTATCATTTTTTGCCCTTCTTCAGGATAGAATATAAATACGAACAATTTTTTCTCGACCCATTTCAGTGTTCTGACTGGCTGTTCATGAACTGTGATCATATCAGAGTGAAGGATGCGCTTTTCAACTGTCGCAATAAGCTCTCTCTGAGACTGGCTATTGAATTTGTCAATATGAATGGTGAATGAATCAAGCCTGTCTTTCAAAATATTCTGTGTAGGGGCATGAAACGAATAGACTGGCTGGTCCGAGGATGATTCAACAACTTCTGAGTCGAGGAAATTTCGTGAAATAAGAAGATTTTTGACTGTAGAGAATGTAAATTCCTTCATGATATTTGTGTTGTTTAGAATGACTACAAGTGTCTGTATTATTAGTCTCAAGAATTGATATCCGAGGAGATATTACTTACTACAATTTAAATGGGAAAGCCTTGTTCAAAGATGCACGCTCTCTTTGTTCTTATAAGTGCTTTACAAGCCGCGACGGTTATACTATTTGTCGTGATGTCGGATCTCCAGTGTCAGTTCAATTCATTTGAATCATGAGTGACATCATAGAGAATGAAATGCTATACTTCCGTTCATCCTCGGAACGGCTGGATTAAATGGCCTTGGATCGGAGAACAGCTTAGAGCACAGGATGTAGAGCACTCAACATCATCCAGTGCAGTGGGTCATTTGGATCAATTCAAAACCTGATGGAGCATTTCCCTTTTAGTTGAACAAAGCACTTTTTGCAGAAACAGAGGCTTGGCAAGAGCTTGTTGGTGATTTGAGGAAGATCTTTGGAAAGGGAGGTGACAGATCCAGCATTTGGAGCTGTACAGGTAGAAGGGGGGAAAAGGAAGTGAGGAAAGTGAGGAGCAATTACATTTAGTGCCCTGCACAGGTGCCCGTGCCTAATTTCGAACCCACCCATAGGATCCATACCCGCCAAAACTAACTATCACAGGTACAGGCTTTTCACAGAGTATACGGGTATGGGCACAGGTTTAGAGTCTTAGACCTAAAGTGATGAAGTTGAAGTGGGCCATCGCTGCGCGTGGCAGATACGAGGCCAGGTTTTTGACTGCTGTGATGCGGCTCGACTCTGAGCGGAATCTTCCGTGTCTGAGCTCCAAATGGGGATGGCACACGGTTTCGACACAGCCACCTGCTGCGAGCTCAAGTTGAGTAAAGACGAGTCCTTCGTAAACTCCGGCCTCGTAATCACCTGTACCCACACCCGGACCAGTGCCACCCATACTTGTAACCTGCCAAACCTTGCTGTGCACTAGGAGCAAGGACAGTGAGGGAAGAATAAATTCAAATGAGGAATTTATGTAGAGTAGTGTGCAGTGTTACAAGTACTATTATGTGTTTATTCTTTTTTTATAACAGGGATTAGAGCAATTGACCGATCATATTCAGAACCATCTGATGTGAGTAAACTTATCCTACTAGACTTGATATCATCCAGCCTTCAATTTGACTTCTGTCTATCTGTGTCCCTGAATTTGTGTATACTTAGTGGTGTTGTCCCTCCCAGTAACATGCTCTGCTGATGGCCAGAACCCACTGGATTACTGGAACTAGTAGACATAGTTGGTAAATTTGGCATTTGAACATTGTCAGAAACAACATCAGTGTGCTGTTCCTGCCTCCAATTACCGCCCTCAGCTTGTGATGCCCGCATTGCAGTGAACAGAACTCCAATGTTTATTGCAGATACTACATTGATGATAAGTAGCAAGCATTAAATAGCCAGTGGCAGTCTTCATCAAATTGAGTTCAATCATGGTGAAGACAGGAAACACAAAGTTGGAGATGGGGTGTTTGAAGGCATTCCTTATAAGACACTGCAACACAAGAAATAAGCATGATGCCAACTGAGCACGGGTACACCGTGGGTACTTTTGAGCTGACCCGTACCCGTACCCGTGAAAAACCCAACCCTTGTGGCGGGTACGGGGATTTTCATGGGTCTACCAAATTAGCATACGGGTCTAGGTCCTGGCGGGTGACCCATCACTAACCTTTGTTTTTAAGAATTCAGGGGCTCACGGAACCATGCAACACGGCAGGTTCGAACTTGAAGCCTCTCGGAGGCACGTAAAATTAATATCAAATTTACCGTTAAGCCAAACTGAGCATTGAAAAAATGATCTATTAATTAAATGTAGCCACTTTTTTGTTGTGACGGGTTCAGTTCACGGGTACGGGCTGGCTAGGGTCAGGATTTTTGTACCCAGACCCATACCCGCCAGACCCTTACCCCCAACCTGTGGCAACCCGTGAAACCCGTGCTGTTCACTAGGGCAACTCATGTCTTTTTGAAAAAGAGGAAAGCATAGATTAACAATTGCCCAGATGCAAGGAGAATGATTTGATTTGATGTAATCAATAGATAAACAGAAATGAACATACACTGAAGAAAGGGTTCTCAGTTGTTTGTTCAAATAGTGTATGAGACCGACTTACACATTATCAATGATCTGTAAACTCCATACTGCTTTATAGCAGGCATCATTCTTATGATTAGAAAGAAATTCATTGGATCATCAGACAGCAGTATTCTTGTCTTGTTATTGAATGATGAATAAGATTGATATTGTGATCCTACCCAGTTTGATGAACAGCAATGATCCGAAAATTCTTGTCAGCTTTTTTTGGGACAATAGAGCAAAGAATGATAAAAACTCGAGCCCGATGAATAATGATTTGACTTGTTCAGAGAAGTATTCTCATTTGAGGCAAAGATTCAAATCTGGTATCCATCTTGTAATATGATCAACATCGTTAATTTCAAGCTCTAGTGGCACTCACAATGAAATGGAAGTATAAAATTGATGAAAGGGAGTGGGCTATTGCTCTGTGTTAGTGTTCACCAAGTCCGGTTCAGTGCGGTTCAAGACAATTTTATGAGCTCTGAGCTGGACTTCAGGTTTGGTTCAGAATTTTTCTGAACTTTGATCCAGTTCCGAGTCAGGTTTGGACCTTTCCGAATCCTTTTTTTCAGTGGGTCCTAAAAAATTTCTCCTCAAACCTTCCAAACTTCATCTACCCTACTCTCATGTTTTTTTTTCTAGCTGAGAATGCTCAGAAAAAAACTGTATTTTTTTTGGCATTCATATTGGTGTTTCACTTCCAGAATGCACTGCAGCAACAGCAGTGTGTCAAATTGGCAGTTAGACCTTTGCCAAGGATGCCAAAGTTGATTATATGAAAGGGAGTGGGCCATCGCTCCGCGTGGCTATGACGAGGCCGTAAGGTGTTGCCGAACATGCCGAAGATAGATCAACATGACTTACCAAATGGGGTTTGTACATGGCAGCTTCACAGCCACCAGCGCGAGTCGAGTTTAGTAAGGACGAGTCCTCCTAAAGTCGGCCTCGTAATATCTTCAGCATAATTAGATTAAGTTGACCAGCAGTTCTAGCTATCCAGATAGTGGCAAAATATCACCGGATTTTCGGCATTTTGGGAGTTTGAGTACTTATAGTGGTTTGAATGCATCCAAAAAAAGTTCAGCAGCTGAACCTTGGACCGGACTTTAAATTCAGCTCAGAAATTTTCTGAACTTTGGGCTGAACTTTCGGTTCGGTCCAGAGAAGTTCAGTCTGAACGCTCAGGACTGGTCATGGTGAACACATGTTGAAACAGATTTAAAGTTTAAGACAACATGACTTACCAAATGATTTTGTACATGGCAGCACCAGCGCGAGTCAAGTTTAGTAAGGCCGAGTCCTCCTAAAGTCGTAAGGGCCTGTAACCACCCCAAACATTTGTGCTCCGATCGGGAATCGGGAACATTGTAAGAACATTCCAAAGAATGCTAATGCAATTCAGATCGGGAACATTATAAGAATACTGTCAGGAATACTGATCCAAAAGAAGAAGGCCATCACTTTGCGTGGCCAGTATGAGGCCGAAGTCTCGAGACATTGAATATGAAGAGGTGTGCTAGAACGACGTAGAAGGATCAAGAAGCAACTGCAACATGGAGGTCTGAGGACTCCGCTGATGTAAGAAATGAACTCTAAAATATGGTACACGACCAGCTAAGCGACTGGGGTTGAGTAAGGATGAGTCCTTTTTTCTTGCTCGCAGTGTCAACTAACCCAGAAGCATCCACTTTCTGAACTGTTGATATTTGAAAATATGGAGAGTTCAAATGTGTCCATTAAATCTGTAGCATGTAGATAAATCAATCGATACTCTGTTGATGCAATGTTCACTGCGACTATTTTTGTGAACGAGTGACTTCCATTTGCTCCTGTCATTGCTTTGAATCCTATGGCCACATTGTGTTCCTCTTTGGTCAAGCATCACACTCTCACAGTCAAATAAACTTCAATACAATCGAACTCGTAATTCAATTGCAGTCCCAACATTTAGAAGTCGAAAGTTCCCCCAATACAGGTCTACTAAGCAGGGAGTTTTAGCAATACATCAGAAAATGTTCGCTACAAGTTTCTGATGCAACTGATTGGTCGTTCATGACGCACATAGAAGCGCTGCATTTCTATACCTCCATAAGTCAAGCAAAGCTCAACCGAGTGATATATAAATTTTTGTTTTGCTGACTCCAAATGATATATCAACAGAGGTCCATTGGAAGCATCAAATTAAGATTGTAAAATTAAATTCAAAGGGAATTCTTTTGAGCTCATGGCTCTTTGTGATCTCGTCGTGGCTCAGAGTGCTTCTTGACAAAGTTTGAAATACTTATATTATGTGGATGAAAAAGTGTATACCTCAAGTCAATCTCACATTACCCACCAACGAAACTAGCTATGTCTGGAATACCTGATCGTCCTACTCCGATATCCCAAACTGTATTTGAACAAAGTTATGGTGAGTGTGCAATTAAAATATCTGTTAACATGTTCCAAGATACTTTTCCCCTCAGGATCCGCCTTCATTTGCATGGTCAATGGAGCTTGTCTATATGGTATCTCTATTCTCCAGGTCAGCAAAGCACGAGAGAACTATATGTTTCCGTTGTCGAGTCTCTCTTTGAACTATGCAAGTGACCCTGATATCTAACCAAGTCCTCCGACAATGATAGAGTTATATGTATTTTACGAAATACCCAGGGGATAGCATTTTCATAAAACTTTTGGTATGTCCCAAAAACTTTTTTTCAATTCATGTGAGCGGTGAACCGGGACCAATATTAGGTTTCCTCTTTGATGTACGTCCAGTCACTCTTCACTGGAAGCAGATTTGTGTAATTCTTTGGGATTACAGAAACATTGCAAAAGAATTATGATTGGAATTACTGTAAAATTGAGAATTACAGTGGAAATACCGTGATTTCATTGTAATTCCTATCATAATTCTTCTGTAATTCCAAGGAATTATATAAACTTGTCCCCAGTGCCCCCTATTTTGCACCCTCGCCTGCCGAGTTTTAATCACCATTATTCAAGTGTTCTGGGAACAATTTTCACCACACTGAGTAAATAACCTCTCTATACTACTGTCTTTTGTGGCACCGGTGCACACTCGCTAATCAGTGATTACGGGAATTCAATAGGCTGTGTTGACGTGTACCATTTTTTGGTTCTCAGCTATACCAAACCACAGCTCTTGATTGAGGGAGAATGGTTCGTGAATATGTCTCTTTGTTACATTCACGATTTGCGGGTTCTTGTTAGTAATGATAACCTGATCTTTTTTGTGTCTCTAGGTCGCTTTATGTGCGCATATCGATGATGATTCTTAATTTGTCACTGAACCATCCCACCTGTGGATTATAGATACTATTTATTCTAGGAGTAAGTCCCATTCGTTTCCGGGTGAGTTGAGAATAATATTAAACTTCTTAGACTGTCATGTGCTTTTTGGTTCAAGTGTAAGTTACCCGGGGAAGTTTTGTAGGACTGAGACTGGACTGAATATTACGTGGCTTCAAATAGTTTCTTCATGCACGTTATTTGCCAATGTCAGTGAAAATTTTCATATGGAGCCATGAAAATTGAAATTGACTTGTAGGGCACGTTCAACACTACTTTGAATGTCAGTGGCCAAAAGAACATTGAGAATCATTCTCACAAGCATATTGGTGTGTTTGTTATTTCCTTTTTTGAGGGACGAGAATACCTCCAGTCTGACTCAATTCGTTCGAAAACATGGTCTTGGTAGGTTCCTTTGATTCTTGTCCACCTCGCTCTAGGGATCTGTGCGTCTTTTTCGCTGAGTGCTTGGATTTGCTTAATACAATCTCTACTAATCAGTCTCTTTTGGGACTTCTAGTCATTACTGTAAGACGGTAAGAAGTTTATCATCGAATTCGTTCAGGAACCCGGAAAAAAAGTCAAAACACTCATCATCACCACTTGCCATTATACACCATGTAGGTTCCAGCTCTGGTTTCCTATGCAGACGTCGACATCCTTCGTGGTAAGTCTGATTTTAAACTCCGAAATCGCTATCCCATTTGACTCATCTCGAATATTCATGTCCATCATTCTTTCTCCCAATGGGACACGCTGCCAGAATTCCACAATAGTCCCGATGTTAGTATTCAGGATCGTCCCCGACACAGTCATCTCCGTCTCTCTTTGTTCCATTCTTTTGGATTCCCGAACTGGACTCAAGAAGTGAGTATTGCATGCCACTCGAATATAGAATATTCTTCTGGATTTCTCACTTTTTCCATCACCATGGCCAACTTTCCACCCAGAACCGTGACGACCAAGCTCATAAACACGTTGATCGCCTATGCAATAAATCGTTACGTTTTGACTACGTAAGTACCCTAGCTTTCCAGATTGACTTGGTTCATGGGCCACTGAGCTAATCAATACCTTTTCCACAGAGTGGTCGTATTCATCCAAATGGTCCTTATTCTCACTATACCTCAGAACAAAGGTGCCATGGCCATAGATTTTGTGACCGTTCAATGTAAGCTCATTTACTACTATTACTGCTACTAATCCTTTCTGTGCTTCTGACTTACAATACCTCATTTCATCCATGCTCGTTTCATCCAGTGAAGTTCAACAGTCTCCTCACCACCCTCAATGCTCGAAACCACCTCCGTCGCATGGTTGATCACACCACGACTGATAGTGGTATAACAAATGTCACTGCCCCGCTCAAAACGAGATCTATAGTACAGTTTGCTGTTCAACCTCATTTACAGAGTACTGGGTCTTTCAGCTCTAATATTCAGGAATGCAGCGAAGATAGTATTGTGAGGATTGGGATGGAGACCTATGCTGATAATGATTGCTCTTTGGCCACTAATGTTCAGGAGACAACTGAAAATTTCGTGTGAGCTCGGAATGTTACTCATAGAAAAACAGTAACTTGAAAGAGGTGTGGTGTAGTGATCAGTACTTTATTGCTACTTGCACTTCTGAGACTTCATCTATACTTGGTTTTCCAATACAAAATTCAATAAATGATGTTTTGGATTGTAAACCCGAAAGGTTCAACACAAAAAAATTCACTGACAAGTCCCAGCTCAGGAATATCAATTGAGTTGAGCAAAGTGGTAACATTTATGGGGCTTACTGAAAACAGGAATCATCTTTACATGCAACTTTTGGCCTCAGCCAGTCACTGATGTGGTCTTGTTTGTCAAGACCTCAATCTTTCACCCAATGTTGATCCTGTTTGGATCAGAAGCCTCTGACTTCCTTAGCTTGGTAACAGTTGATGAAGTTAAGATGTAGGTATCAATTTATGATCTACAGATGAATCTTCAAAAAGACTGAAATGTCATGCTTTTGGAGGATGACAGCATTGTGTAGACTTGTCAAACCCATCACCAACCTCCATATTGTCTTTGACTTCAAAAAGGAAGGGAGGGAGGGCAAATATAGTGCCCTGCACAAGTATTCCATGGCTAATTTTGAGCCCACCTGTACTACCTGTACCTGCCAAAACTATCTCTCAATGACTCTCATAGGTACAGGTTTTCTACAGAGTGTCTGGGTATGGTTACAGGTTTAAATCTGTCCAGGGTAATCATAATCATTAGTCACTTAATTTATGTGACACACAGCTTGCTATGAGTCCGGAATTTACGAAGAAATCGTCCTTATATGAAAACTCCAGCCCAAGTCCGTCACTGATGTGGTCCTGTTTGATCAGAAGAAAGCTTCCCCAGCTCAGGAGCAGTCAATGGGCTGAGCCTCATACTTGCCATGCTTGCAGTAGCCCACTTGACTTTATGTAGTATCTTTTATTTAAGTTGTACAGAAGCGGTATTCAGTGTATGTAATAGAAAAACCAGTTCTAGCCACAGCTTGTAGCAGCACATTTGTCTATGTGTCTGGGTTGTCACAGTTACTAAAGTGATCACCTTTACCCTGGACCAGTGCCACCCATACCTGTGACCTGTGACCACCTGCCAATCCCTTGCTATGCACTAGGAACAAAGACAGTGGGCAAAAAAATAAATTTCAAGTTGAATGATGAGTTTTATATAGGTTACTAGTAGTATGTGTTATAAGTTCTAAGTATATTGTGTATTCATAACAGGGACTAAATCGATCCTGGTCATACTTGGAAACCTCTAATGTGGGGTAAATGTATCCTACTGTATTCAATTATTTCAATATCCTTCAATTCGACTGTTGTCTATCTGTGCCCCTGAATTCGTGTATACTTTGTGATTTTTCCTTCCCGGCACCCACGCCCTGCTGACGGACAGAACCCACTGGATTACTGGAACCAGTAGACATAGCTGGCAAAGTTGGCATTTGAATATCATCAGAAACAACATCAGTGTGCTGTCCCTGCCTCCAATTACCACCCTCGGCTTGTGAAGCCCACATTGTGGCAAACAAAACCCCAATCACCTCGACGTTTGTCGCAGATATGTTGATGCCAGCAAGAAGATTAAAGTTGGTAGAGTATTCCATCAAATTGAGTTGAATTATAACAAAGATGACAGGAAACACAAAATTGGAGATAGAAATGAGGAGTAGCGTTCGAAGACGCTGCCTATAAGATGCTGGAGCATGAAGAAAAGAGGATAATATCAACAGATGTCTTTCATGAATAGAAGGAAAGTAGACTGACAATTACTCAAACGCAAGGAGAATGATTTAATTTGATGTAATCGATAGATGAACAGAAATGAACATATACTGAAGAAAAGGTTGGTAGTTTGTTCAAATACAGTGTATGAGATTGACTTACGCATTGTCAATGATCTGCAAACCCCATACCGCTCTTATAGCAGGCATATCTTTCACGACTGGAAAGAAAATTAACGGATCATCGGATGGCAGTGTCTTTGTCTTGTCAAGATATTGGACGATGAACAAGATTAATGTTGTGATTCTACCCAACTTCATGAACAATAACGGTCCAAAAATTGCCGCCAGCTTTTTTGAGGGCAAGAGAGTTGATGGAAATATTACGACCAGTCGGAAAAACAAGATGGAATCAATGAATACACTAGTAAAAAAGGAGAAAAACTCTAGCGCAATGAGATACGATTTGACTTGTTCAGCCAGAGAACGTTTCCCCCTCCCACTAAAGACTTGGATCTTGTATCTTTCTTTCAGTGATCAACCCTGTCCATTTCAAGCTTCGGCACTCACCAAAAATTTTAGGTATAAAATCGACGGGATCGTGCCCAAAGCGACAGCAATGACGCATAAGATGAAAATAGGTTTGCGGTAGGTTTGTGGACCGGAGATGTACAAAAGAGCCACGAACAAAGACAATGATATCCCTAACCAGAGAGAGGCAATAATTATGAGGTACAGAACATTCAGATCCTCCTTGACAAACGTAGCAAGAGCCAGCTGGATGGGTACTTCAATCTCTGGAGGCAAATTGTTCAGGGCATTATCCATCTTTTAGGATTCCACAGGAAAAGGGCAAGAGGACAAGTGAGAGGATCAATGTCAAGGTTCCTTCACCTCAAGAGGTTGTCGAGCTTTTATGATCTGGATCTGACAAGTATGTGATCATGAAGAGGAAAAGGTGTTTCGATCCATATCAAAACCTGCGGAAGCATGCATATAAGTCCAGTACCTTCGTGTCAGCCGTATGCTCCATCGAGAGAAGATTAATCCCGCAATGAGTCAAGCTCATAGATTCCTACCACCCTTCCCTTCGTGGTTGCATAGAGAACTGATATCGCGCAGAATTGAGTACCCAGATCTAAAACCGCGGGTCCAAATTAAGAGTAACGACTCCCGCAATATAGTACATGTACACGAACTGAATCTATCTGATTCCACTTGCACTACAGCTGCCACGGCATCGAACGGCAACGTCAACTACAAACTTTCGTTGCTGACATTGTCTACAGTGATCGGTCATTGACCTGAGTAGAAAAAGGACAGGATCACGGCTATTGATGGACCTGTCAAGATACAAGTCAAGCGGGAGGATGGAGCTAGGTTAATATGTTCTCCGTAGCTTAGATATACATTATGAGAAGGAATCAAAGGATAAGGTCGGTACTTGATCTTAGGGCCCTGCTATAACAACTTACAAGTAATCATTAATCATTCTTTCAAGTAGTCTTGATTTGATCAAGTTTTTGTATCTAACACTAGTTCCGTCGGAGTCAAGATGATGTCGTTGACCGCCCCTTTTTGTCGATGTTCTTTTACGCTCTTCATTCGAAGGAAAGGAGCCGTAAGTGCCTGCAATTGGATAATCAGAACATCAACTTGGAACGATGCCAGATTTCTCCAATTCCGACTTGAGTATCACCTTAGGATTGACAACTTTACTACTAGCGACTCTGAAATGGACGTTTAATTCTGATTATAAAGGAGTATAAGTACTCTAAAACAACAGGAAAACATGCGTAACCCAATATCAAACAACTAGTAGGAGTCCCTGTAGCAAGTATCGTACAAAGTCGTTGTTCTGAAACATTCCCCGAAATGTCCCTGAATTGCTCATCTATCATTACTTTGCCAGATCTTTGTCTAAGCCAGATTAGCCACTCGTTTCTCAGACTCGTCCGCGTCACTTCCTTCATTTATGCTATACACCCCGCTTGAGATCATACCACCGGTTGTAATCTGACTATCGTAGTCCCTTGTCCTAGTTTCTGTCTGTCTAGTGCTGATGAAGGTAGCAGGACGAGTCGCGAACGATAATCCGGTCCCAGTCATCCTTCCCCCACTTCCACCACTTCTACTCACCACGTCGGTATGTTGTTCTTGTCTCCAACTATCGACCTCTTGAGAAGCCCAGATAGTGGCGAAAAGTACGCCAATAGCTTCTACATTTGTTGCGGAGACACTGATACCGGCAAGCAGTCGGGGGTTAGCAGCTTTGTTCATCAAGGCAAGTTCGATTATGACAAAGACGACAGGAAAAACGAAGTTTGAGACCGTGATGAGAAAGAGAGTTCGCAGACGCTTTGCGTAGGATGCTGTCAGTAAAGTGTATGGATCAGTGAACGATGGGAGGAAGAAATGGCGCAACTTACGGTTACTCAGACGTAGTGAAAACGATTCTATTTGATGTAGTCGATACATGAATAGGATGGAGCACACCCTACAACATCTTCAATGGTAATTTTTAAATTCATGGAATGAACTCACGCATTATCGACTATCTGTAGACTCCATACAACCTTTGGCTCAGGCATTACGCTTATAACGGTGAAGAATTCCGTTGGGTCGCTCGAGGATATTGTCTTCGTCTTCTCGAGATACCGGACAATAAATACAATGATTGCTGCAAGCCTTCCAAGCTTGAGAAGTAAAAGCGGTCCGAAAACAGCTGCTAATTGTTTTCGAGATAATCGGGAGCGAGGAAATACTGCCACTAGCCGGAAAAGCAAGATGGAATCGACGCAGATGCTAGCAAAGAAAGAGAAAAAGGCTAGTGCGAAAAGGTACGGTTTGACCTCTTGAGTGACATCTATATTGAGGTCCTCTACCCCGATGAAGGTTTGAATCTGACAATTTTTTCATTATTGATAAATTATCCATTTTTGACCCAGCTCAACTTCGATACTCACGAGAAATTTCAACACCAATATAGAAGGAACGGTACCGATGGCAACTGCAATCATGCAAAGGATGAAGATGGGCTTGCGACGCGACTTTGAAGTTGAAGTGTATAACAGTGCCATTAGCAGGGACAACGATATCCCTAACCACAGAGAGGCAACAATCATGATGTAAATGGACCCCAGATTCTCTTTAATGAACGCGGTAAGAGCCATCTGGATAGGTATCGCAATTTCTGGTGGCAAGTCGCTCAGGGGGTTGTCGTCGCTCATAGTAATTTGTGAAGGAGACAGGGAAGACAATGGGGAGGGAAGTTAGGGTCGAGTAAGTGAGTTTTTGACAGGCTTTTGTATGTGCTTGATCCACCAGCTGGTCACCACGCATCATTTTCCTGGGCTAGGGCGCCTTTTAACCTATATGATATATGTATTGATCCGCGTTTGAAAATATCTAGCACTGATACCTGATCTCCCCTTGTCTCGAAAAACTGACTTCGGTGGTGTTTGCAGCGAGTGAAGACTCTATATTCATGATGGTCGTAGACTGGTAATGCAGCGCTCAGCTGCCAGAGAATACTCAGGTTGCTATACAATCGGACGGCGGGTCAATACGTAGAAATCCGAACAGAGTGAACAAAACTAATCTTGAGAAAACCGTAAATCCGTATGTATATGCAAACTCTAGGAGACAGCTGTCAGTGTCACACTAGTTGATACGCCCCATCACTGATGACGCTGGTTCAAAGAAATCCCAGGGTGCCTGCGTCGACCGTCGGAAGCCGATATCATCAATGACAGAAAGCTTCATGAGTTGGAACTCATACCGGTGAGGTTAGATTTCTGCGTACTTCCTGCCTCATAGCGGGACAAGGATCTGAATTTAGATAGAAGGGAACCAATGGATAGTTGGTGCCGTAAACTTTCGATTGCAGTGGTTTCGTGGGATAAAGATCAAGTCCCAGAATACACCCAAAGCCATTTAGTTTGACTTCATTTGATACATGAAGTTGAAATTCAAGGAGTATCCCCGAGTCAACGAGAACTTCGGCCTGATCTGACCCGAGCTCAGAAACAGATATACTTATTTGACGACCGACGCTAAAAAATCACAATTAAGGGAACGTAAGGCGAGCCTGCAATCAGGATACGACTATTGCCGAGTCCGTGCCGGACCGTATGGCTGTGGATGATAGAAAATCAAGTCATGACAGTCAGGCTTGTTTTCGAACCACGGTAGTACTGGTGAGTACTTGAGTACCAGAGCGCATGGACAACGTTTTCGAAGTTTAGTGAGAGTCATTATGTAACATCGGTATTCAATATCATGGTGAGACTCATCAGTACATCAAGCATCGGTGATCGGGCAAAGAATCCACAATTAATTTATCAAACATGTATGTACACTACCATCTATATCAGCATCCATGAGGTCCCAATTCTAGCTGGATAATAACAATGCGGCCGAAGAGATCTTCGGCCCCATCGGATACATGAGCGCTACGGATACTGCCAGATAATGATTCATGTTGAACTCATCCGAGTCTTACTGCGTATGTGTGTAATTAACATATGAGCCGAAATTCACGTGGGCTCATGACATCCCGGACAGGAGGGAATCAATCCTTGAAACCTATGAGGCTCTGAGCGGAGAGCTTGATGGAAGTTATCAATGAGGGCTATTTAAGGACAAAGAAAGTTTGCAACTCACTTGCTCGGACGGTACTTCATTAAGAAAAGGTGCTATTGCTATATGAAGGAAGGTCGGGATCGGTTTGAAAGCCAGGCCAGGGAAGTCGAAGCCTTCAGGTCCAAACATATCCACATAGGGGACGGCGGGCGAGACTGAGTCACTAGAAGTGAACAAGGACGACTCACCGTCACTCACGAGCTCCCTTAAAATCGACCTCATAGTGTAAAGCGGTACCAAATGTTTCAATTATTTCAGCTACATCTGCAATTCTAGTCCTCCACTCTAAAACTTCCTTGTTCTGAAGCAAAACCAAAAAAAGAACCAGAAGCGTCGATGTCGCAAATAAGTATCACAACTTCTCAGGCACTGCTTTTTTATACACTCTGCCGTTTTCAGACGATCCCAAATTCTCCTTCACTCAGCGCACACGAGACTTTTCCATTGAGAAGTGGAGCAGATTTGCTTCTTGATTACTTCAATAGAGAATGGCTTTAGCCGAACAAGTGGAGGGGAAATTGGAGTGGCCCATCGTTTTGAAAACAGCTGTAGTGAGAAAAATTCACTCAAGTGTCTTGTCTCGCACTTGAGAAATTGGAAGATTTTTGCTTCTGGGCTTTGTACCGTGTAGCAGGTTTGGGAAGCCTCACGGTGCTTTCGAAATTTATGGGAAATTTCAATCAATTGTATGAAATTCAAAGCATGAATAAGTATACACTTGCTCGTTATACTAACTATGATATCCAGCATTCATCGTGCTTCAAAGATAAGTATCATCTTATTCTTGGAAGACCCGATTCTCTGTGCCACGGTCGAAGTGGGGCAATTCGTCGATCTTATATGGGACAACCCAGATATCGCTTGCTGGACAACAATGTTCCAGAATTGCTAGCATTTCTGCTCGACTCTTCTACAGGAAAAATGTTTTTTACGCGTCGATGGGGTACGATAGAGCTGGACTACCAGTAACCAGAAACACCTGCCCGACCAGGTCTCAGAAAGTCCGAATCATCGCTACCGAGCATACGGAAGGCCTTCACGCTCGTTGACGACCAGAAGCCGTACATCGCGTCCATTTTCAAGGAGTACTTTGATTCGGTGACGCAGTCGAAAGAAGGAGCGACAATGGTGTCGTTCAAAGAGCAAGAGGTACAGAAGACGTTGGAATCGCAACCGACAAGAGCGTCTCTCCTTGATATGCGAAAGTTTGGGATCCCTGCCTTGCCTGCGACGGCAGAATATTCTAAAACCAATCAACGACTCGGACTCGATCCGGATGAGCCTAATGACGCTTGGTTTGCAATCTCGGCAGCGACACTTTATTTCGTCGCTCCGACGGATCTTTCGCCTGAAATCTCGCGCAAGATGGAAAGTGCAACCAGGGAAGCTGCACTAGGTGTACTGGGATTCAGCATATTCGAATGGTTAGAAAAGGCAGCGAGTCCAAGGCTCTTGAATTCAATTGCCTTTGATGCGTTGACGCTGTTGAAGGAGAAGGACAGGCGAGATATCCATAATGACGCAAAGTATTTGGAGTTGCTTCAGGAGGCTGAGAAAAAGTTGGATAAAGCAAGGAGGCAAAGAGACACCAAGCAGAAGGAGAAATGGACCCAGCGAGTATTGGCTATCAAGGCTGTGAGAACATATGAGGGATATACCCAAGGTCCGGGGAAACCAACGTGGAAGTTGGGATTTCTTAGCTAGTTTCAATTGAGCTGAGCAATGCTAAATTTTCATGAGCAATGTTCACCTGAATTATTTCACAACTTTCGTCTGAAAGAAATAAGAAGGAATTGGACCATCGCGAAATTGAAAAGCGTGGTACGAAACCGAAACACAAACAGCTGTAAACTGTTCGGGCCGAACGAAAAAGCAACGCTTCCAGAGATAATGTTCGTTTAACACAGCCACACCCCGCAAGTCCTTCGTAACGCGACACAAGTGTGGTAAGGATTATTCGCTTTACGAACTTGCGCGCTGTAAGTACATGTATGTAAGGGCTTACCAAAAGACGACTAATAGGAAGGCGTCATCTGTGACATCGTCCAGTTCCATGCACTGACTCATGAATGGGGAACATGGTGTTCTTCGACCCTCGGGCTGACAATGCATTTTTCCTTATAATTAACCAACGCCTTCCGTGCTCTTCTGCGTAAACTTCGACATATGGCGACTATCGATCCTTTTATAAATCTTGTGAAAGCGTTAGTTGAATCGGAAAGGTCCCGGTGTCACATAATTCGAATCCAACATCGCGTGATCGGGGTTACTACTTATAGTGGTTCTTATCATGAATCAGACGTCTTGAATCTACCATGTATCTCTCTCTGCTGCCACTAGCAGCGATCTCTGGTCTCGTTGTTGCCCAGCAAGTTGTGCTCGATGACAGTTTTAACAAACCCGTCTATGAACTTCATCCTAATCTAGACCGTTCCGGTCAATGGACAGTCTTCAACTCGACCATCAAACGTGTTGCTGTTATTGGTGCAGGTACGAGTCGTTATAACCCGGTGTCTCTCCATGTTATGTGGTGCATAACTAGATGTGTTTCTCTTTCCAGGACCAGCTGGGTTGCAGGCAGCTGCTACACTGGTGACGCACAACTTCACAGTTCGACTCTTCGATAGAGCACCAGGTCCCGGAGGTAACTGGCTCTATTCAGAGCAGGTACCAGTCCGTGAATCCTATCCGTGAGTCCTCTTGTTCCTCAGAGGACGTGTAATTGAACTGAACCACTGTGTAAAATTAGGGATGCACCGTTAGACAAAGATCGTCAGATACCTGATACTCTCCCTGCTACGAAATATTACTCAGAAGGAGATGAAGGTTTGACATTGGACGAGAGATGGAGGGAGCACTGGCAACCACGTTCCATTTGGAACAGTTTACACACTAATTCGCCTGCTGTTATCACCGGACTTTCAGAAGTGCCTTACCCTCCAGATCATGTAAGTCCACCCTGAATTAAAATACATAATAACTAACTATCTACGAAAACTCAAATGACGTTGACGTTTTCCACCGCCAGTCTTGGGTGATCTCTGCGCATACAATTGGTGCTCACGTACGCGCCTATGCTACCATACACAGTTTAAACTCGAACGACGAATCCGGATCCTCGGTCCACGCATACTCAACACGAGTCGAGAAACTCACAAAAACGCCTGACAATTCAACTTGGCTCTTGACCGTTCGTCATCTAAAGCGTTTGGAAGAAAGCAATCGCATCAAGGCGACTTGGTGGACAGAAGAATTTGACGCGATAGTTGTCGCTTCGGGTCCGTATGATTCACCTCACGTTCCAGATATCGAAGGGCTCGTTCAGTGGAGTAAAGTCAAATCGGAGAATCCTGCTGGACATAGTGTATATCACTCGAGGGTGTATAGGAATCCGGAAAGATACGCTGACAAGGTGAGTTTATCTCCACGTTGCAGCTGCCGAAAAGAATCAAAACCTTTACTACGTTCTGCCGTTAGACGGTTCTAGTGGTCGGAGTGGGCACTTCCGGCTCCGAGATTGCTCGGGACATTGCACCATTCGCCAAAAAGCTGTATGCTAGTTCCAAGGTACGTTCTCCATCTCTACAAAAATTCCAGTATGAAATCTCAAAGGATCTCAAACGAAAACACAGGAATACGACTGGGACAAACTCCATCCCTTCCAACGCCGTTCATTCAGAAGGTTCCCATCCGAAACAGAGTTTATTCCTCAAATTTCCTCCTTTAAACCGTTGTCTTCCCTTGACAATGGTATTCGTGGTGGCCAGATTGTGCTTTTCAATGGATCTGTTTTGTCTGGAATCGATGAAGTCTGTATACTTAAAATCTAAAAATATCCCTGCTATTTTTCCTCGATTGACCCCTATTCATTCAGATCATCCTAGCCACTGGTTATAGACGCGCCAATCCTTTCCTGTTATCAGTCTTGGGGCAGTAAGTTGTTTTTTTTTTTTTTCGTTTTTCTGAGAGGGATCAACATCATTCACCAACTCCGAACTTGACTCAACAGGGAAGACGCAAATAACCTAGTCAAACCACCTCCTTCAGACGTATTCACTGGATCTCAATTAAAAAACGTTCATTGGACAGGACATTACATTCCTGATCCTACTTTGGCGTTTACGACCGGTAAGTATTGACGTTCCCGACAAAAAATAATAGACATCGACTTTGAATTGCTCACTTATCGATTATCATTTGACATATTGACAATGACACGGGTTTGACAATTTGAAGTCCGTCCTTGGACAGCAGGGCGCTACCAATCATACGGCTTTGCCAAAGTGTGGGAAGGCACTGCACGTCTTCCAAACGAGGCAGAGCTATGGAGGCAGTACAATTCGACGAGGTTTAATAATTTCAGAGGATTGTTTGGTACTGGACCTTCGGAAGGTTAGTCTGTCAAGTTTCCTTTTCTATTATTATCATTGTTGTTGTTTTTTTTTCGTTGGTTTCTGAAAACTGACGCTCGACGTTTTTGGTACTTACTTACACAGCTCTCGTGAGGCAATACGTGACTTGGTTGAACAACGAATCCTTGGAACACGGTGGTCGTCTAGTCGCTCCTTGGCCAGTAGAAAATAGGGAGATCTTTACTTATTATGCGAACCTTGAATGGGAATCAGTAAGTACTCCAGATTCTACTCGTATTGAAAATTTTTTACTATTGATACCCTCGAACCTTCTTCAGAGTTATATTTCCCAAGCAAACTTTACTCGGTTCGAAAACCTACCGGCGAATGAATGGTCAAAGGATGATATTTGGGATGTTTCCGTTATGGAGGATGAGTTTTGGTAATCTTCTTTTCTTTTTGCTACCAGGTCCTTATATCACGCTGCCATTATATGCGTTATGAGTTCTTTCTTTATTTGAACCAAGGACGTGCGATACATGGTTCTTTCCTTGTATACAAGTTTCCGTGTGTGATATAAACCGTAAAGAAAACGAGTAGGAATTAAGTTGCATGAGCTTAAACCACAACCTAGAGCGAAATCAACTGAGTTATAAAAATTAGGAGAGAAAAGGTCGTCAGGTGAACTTACGGGCCAACCGCTGGAGAAGTCCAATCTGTTGATTCCCAACTACAAAAAATGTCGCATATAACATGTTAGCAGCGCATATATAGACTAAAAAATATACGCGACGTACGAAACTTCCTTGAGCGGTGTAGTAATCTGTTCAATAAAAATTGAATTGAGCAAAAAATCTAAACCTTCTCGGACAATTAGAAAATGGGAAGCACTTACGATAAACCAAGATGGGACCGTCACCGTCATCCATAATATCTTGTCCACCAGGACCGATGATCTTATTCAGCCCAAGACGTTAGTACAAAAAGAAATGAGTCCGCCAAGATGAAAAACCTACGTTTCCATGAGATCCAAGAACGAGCGTTCCACCGCCAGAAGTCAAAGCTACACCAGCTTGATCTACGTACCCTCCATTGACCCTGAGTCGCATCACAAAAAAAAATGAATGAGTCGAGAAGCAAAGAAAGAATCATGAATAAACCCACTTCGAACTCCTTCCAACCCTAATATTATAAGTACTCGAAGTACCCCTACAACAATTATCCCAACTCGAAAAGAGGTAATAGAAACTTCCGTGTTTGTAAACGACGCTGGCTTCGATGGCTCCACCGTTGGCCGTTCGTTGGGCAAGAGAAGTCACAGCGGAGGAAGTCGGTTTTCCTGAGCTTGAGCTGAGACTGTTAAATCCGCGCGAAGAGAGAGTGTGTCAGAAAATGGCTCCGGAGTTCCCGACTGCGAGAAATACTTGAAGAGAGAATATATTCTACTTACGTTTGGAGCTTGATACCGGTCCAGAAGCTTCCGAGGGAGAGCCACCAGTTGTTTCCCTCTATAAAAAAATAACGGAACCGTGCATTAGAAAGAGTGTTCTTATAGAAATGACCGAAAAAGTAGCTCTACTTGCCAATATACAAATTGGGATCGATTGCCTGTTGTATCCCGTATCAAAGCCGATGAATGAGAAAACATTGAATCATAATCAAAAGAAAATACAAACATTATAAGCAGCTCCAGAGGCCGTTGAAGTAACAAGACCTTCGTTAGTCCAGGAACCTTTTAGACAACAGAGAAAATAGAAAGTTAAGATCATGCTTGATCGTTAGATGGATAGAATCTTTTGAAATCGTACCAGGCATTCCAGTAGTAGACTTTGCGAAGAATATAGCCGACTAATGAAATTAGTGAGTACAACGATTCTTTTTCTAGAAACCCTAGTCCAACCTAAACTTACGTTTTGAGATCCAAAAGAAGAAGCTGCGTAATACAACTAGTAAAAAAAGCAACATAAAGAGGGCGATTAACGGAACGTTGCACTGATTCTTTTTTTCAAAGTGAAAGGAGCGGCCGCTTGAATCTTTACTTACATAGAACGTGTTTCCAACAACTGTACAATCTGGTGCCCAAAGATCCCTGTTTTTTGAAAAAAAAGGTCAATCACGCGTCTTTGATCGCAATGGCTTCGTTTTCCCCAAATCAAACGAGAGAGAGAGAGACACCGATTGAAAACCAAGTTTTCGGAAGAAAGTAACGGATAAATGGTATCATCATGATTGGAAAAAAAAAAAGTTCACACACACCCATTCGAAGTCCCAGTGTACTGATCCGTCCAAGGAGCCCCATTTGGCCATACCTTCCCTACGAGCGTCCAAGCGGTCCGGTCGGTCGATGTACGGATTTCGATTCCTTGTCCAGTAGCTTTTGCAACGCGTCAGTGAGTAAACGGGGAGTCAAGAAGAGGGAAAAAGATAAAATGATCAAAGCTGAAAAAGGAAGGAACGAAACAAAGAACGAAAGAAAGAAAAGAAAACACACTCACAAAACACGAAATACTTCCCACTAGAGTCTTTACACATCGTTGGGTCATGAACGGCCGTGTTCCCAGTGACAGTGCCAGGACCGACTTGGGCATTGACGAGTTGGAAGAGACTAGAGCCAACTAATAACAAAAACGCGGGAAGGAGGGATTGAAGGTGACGCATGATGAGTATAGTGAGGATATGGATGCGAGTCAGTATAAGTGAGGAGGGAGCCCAGTCTTTATATGATAGGGAAATGGCATTTTGGGAACCCGAAAAGTTGAATTACATATTTTTGCCGACCCGAAGTTTAAGCCTGTGGATATGAGAGAGACAGCGCGGAACAGAGATCTTGTGCCAGGGACAGGTGGACGAATTGGACGGTTGCGGGTTGAATTTCGCGAGTGTGAGCGGAAACGCGACGAGAAAGACGGGCCGGACACCATATGCCACAAGGGCTTGAATGGAAAACGTCTCACAGCGAAATGAAGAAAATTGCGAGGTTCAACCGGTCGGAAGCAGACATATGATTATCGTGGACAACGTTGCACTAAGTTGCAGATTGATGGTACTAAGAAACCAAGAGAAGGTCACGAGTGAAGCGTCGACGCATTGCGTCGCGCCGTCGAGTCAGGCTATCGGCTCGTGTGTCAAACAGGAACAAGCAGACATTCTTCATTATTGTACAACGTAAAAAAGGAACTCGGTCACTACTTCTACGACAAAACCGTGTTCGATATGCCCATTCTAGCCGAGTGTGGTTTCAGCTGATCCCAAGATAAGCTCAGAGTCTCAACAACAAACGAACAAACTGCTCACCATCCGATTTGCTTCGCTGGTGACGTTTACTTCTTGCCACTAGAGCTGGTGGAAGAGTAGCTCTGGCCACTTGGCGAGGTATATGTAGAACGGCCGTCTCCGGAGTTGTAGTAAGTAGAGCCGTTGGGGTTGGAGTAGTAGTAGGACCCATCGCTATAAGATCGTTACTTAGTCAGTGCCGATAGACAAAAAAGGAGGGAAGGGAACGTACGTGTTGGAATAGTGATACGAGTTCGAGCCGTCGCCGTAGTCGCGAGAACAGTAGTGGTTGCCCTGGGAAGAGAGGGAGAAAGGGTCGGCATCAGAGCCAATGGCGATGAAGGATAGTCTCGGTCAGTGGCATGCCACACGTCATGGAACATAACGCGAAAAGAAGTGGCCCAATTTGCAGGTGGACATCCTCGACATGACGAGTTCAGGACCAGACAACGAGTAGAACCTACCGAATCATTGGTACCGTGTCCAGAGTACGAGTAGTCGCCGTAGGAGGAGGATCCTTTGCCAGACATGTTGACGTTCAAGTTGTTTGGTAAAAGAGTTCAAAAAAGGCGTTGAGTGATGGTGGAAGGAGAAAGAAAGTCTGGGGACTGGAGAAGCGACTTGTCTCACTTTATATATCGCAGTGGCTCGCGTACACGTGGTTCGGATATGTGACTCGGAAACAAAGAGCTTTTGAAAGAAGTCTGCTTTGGCGGTAGCGCAGAGTCGATAACGCGTAAGAGACCACCTGGTGCTTTCAGTACGACCTAGTCACTATACGCGATACACTAGCGAACCATAATATTTGAAAACGGTGGACAAAACGCGCGTTTTGCATGTAAAGAGGGCTAGTCACTGTACGCGCTTGGAAATCGTAAGCTTTGAAATTTGAAGAGTTGTGGTAGTGACGTCACGCGTTCTTACATAAAAGCACTTTGTCATCAGATACAGTTTGCGCGGCTCGATCGCCGGCTATAGGATTCCTTTTCGAAAAGTTTGAATCCTAAACTGTTTTGCTTGCAGTTTGCGTTCCACTCTGACTACTACTATTGTAGGGAACTCTGGATCTCCCGGGACCTTACCTCGAGGCGACCACCATTCGTTATCATCAAGCTCAAGTTGAAGCAGGCCATATACCTCATCCATAATGCCCTCTTTTGGCAAAGAAATACATTCTTGTTATGCTTGAATGCGTGCGTGATCAGGTATTCTCTACGGTTTCTGCTTTCTTTAACCGTTTATTCTTTCCAGCATACCACCCTTATCGCAACTAACTACACAAGGGCACGCTGCTCGTGGTATTCTTACCGCTGTCAACCTGGGCTGAGAGATGTTAACTTATTAGCCTTTTCACCCTCGAGAAGAATCCTCAATTTCAATTTCCTAGAGTCATTGTATCGGTAGCTGTTGGAGAGTTGGCAGGAAGGATGATCATCGACCCTGAGGAATGCGGACGTATGCCATTTTCGCCTACCTTGATGTGATTTTCTTCTTACAGTCTGACGTATTCAACATCGTCGAGTACCCCACCATCGGTATCCCACATTGACCTTTCACAATTGTCCCTTACCTCGCTTTGCGCACCGTATCTTATTCATGGGCGTGATCTTCAGCTATCCTAAAGGACATACTGTCCCCTCTTTTCATATCACAGGTGCTCTCCACGCAGACCCTATCTCCATCGACGTGTCGCGGACGGCATGTATAGCCGCCCAAGAACCATGCTCGCAACCCACCTCTGGCTCGACCCGTCTTTGCATCCTGCAAGCGTCCAAGCAGGATAAAGTCTAGCAAATTCAATTGCATGTACAATGTGTATGAACGCTTACCTTCTGTCTCGTGTTTCCAGGTGGACTGGTTAGACATGCAAAATTTGATGATGACACCACCTGGATTACTGTCTTTGCATCCTACAAGCGTCACTCGGAGGCTGAAGAACAGTAATCCCACCGTAGAACCTCCGAGTCAGGAAGGGTTAGTTGAGTTGACGCTGATGGTGGTAGAGAAGCATGGATATGACCTTTTCCATCATGTGGGTATGGAAAGAGAAACTGATGAGAGGAAGACCATCGGATGGAGGAGGACATACAGACGTTTTCAGGTCGGACTTGGGCCAGGACGAGGAGAGAGGAAAAGATTCGCTGTTTTTTTCTCATGGAATGGTGTATCGGAAAGATATGGATGATGAGGAAGAGGACGACAATTCTTATGCAAGACCGAAGACGCTACCTTCGGCCCCTCCTCCCCCTCCCCACGTGATAGTGCCTACAGATGGAGAGGAACTTGATGAATTGGTTTCTTTTCCTATAGTCACGTTAGACTAGTGAGTCTGAAGTTCGAATCTTCACCCCGATTCTTTCGAGTGAGGTTGTAATGAACATTGCACTACTTACAGATTCAGTTTTGGGGTCCGGGTAGGCGAAGCGAACTCGATGAGCTCAAGATGCTGTTAGAAAAACGAGAGCTGTGTGAGTAGCATCCTACCCAGTCTAGACCCCACACAAAGAGTTTCCAACACAAAGAGATCTGTATTATATGCCCACTCAGAACAATCGGCTCTAGACTGGCTTCCTGATTGGCTTCCTATGACCTCAGTGCTGAGTGCTCGCCTCCAATGTAAGAGAAAGTCACAAGAGAAAGTCACGAGTGGTGCGTCGACGAATTGCGTCGCGCCCGGCGCGCCGTCGAGTCAGGCTATCGTCTCGCGTGTCAAACAGGAACAAGCAAGCATTCTTCATATTGCGAAACTATTGTACAACGTAAAAATGAACTCGGTCACTACTTCTACGACAAAACCGTGTTCGATGTGCCCCATATTAGCCGAGTTTGGTTTCAGCTGATCTTGAGATAAGCTCAAAGAGTCTCAACAAACAAACAAACTGCTCACCATTCGATTTGCTTCGCCGGTGACATTCACTTCTTGCCACTAGAGCTGGAGGAAGAGTAGCTCTGGCCACTTGGCGAGGTGTATGTGGAGCGCCCATCTCCGGAGTTGTGGTAAGTAGAGCCGTTGGGGTTGGAGTAGTAGTAGGAGCCATCGCTATAAGATCGTCGCTGGTCAGTACCGATAGACAAAAAGTAGGGAAAGGAGCGTACGTGTTGGAATAGTGATAAGAGTTCGAGCCGTTACCGTAGTCGCGAGAGCAGTAGTGGTTGCCCTGAAAGAGAAGGCAAGGGTCAGCATCGGAACCAATAGTGATGAAGGACAGCTTCGGTCAGTGGCATGCCACGCGTCATGGAACGAGAACGTGAAAAGAAGTGGTCCAGTCCACAGGTGGACGTCTTCGACACGACGAGTTCGAGAACCTCGAGACCGACAACGAGTAGAACTTACCGAATCATTGGTACCCGATCCAGAGTACGAGTAGTCCCCGTAGGAGGAGGATCCTTTGCCAGACATGTTGACGTTGGTTGGTGAAGAATAGAGTTCAAAAAGGCGTTGGGTGATGGTAAGTAGAAGGAGAGAAAGTGGGGACTGTGGAAGCGACTTGTCTCAGTTTATATATCGCAGTGGCTCACGTACACGTGATTCGGATATGTGAGACAAAGAGCGTTAAAGTTTGAAATTTGGCGGGCTTCGATACCAAAGTCGAATCGATAACGCGTAATAGATCACCTGCCTTCAGTACGACCTAGTCACTATACGCGATACACCTACCTACCTACAGTGGCCGCAAAAAATGATGTCGCCTCCCAATTGAGTTTTTGAATTGGGAGGCGACATCATTTTTTGCGGCCACTGTACCTACCAGCGAGCCAGAACGTTTGAAAGGTGGACCAAACGCGTCTTTTGCATGCAAAGCGTCCGAGTCACTGTACGCGCTTCGAAGTAAGTTTGAGAGCTGTGGCAGTGACGTCACGCGTCCTTGCGACACTTTGTCATCATGAAGAGCTACCTTCGACTGTTATCGATGCAAACGTAGACATGAATGAACTGCTACATGCCGTTCAATCCCAAACTCTAAAGACAACCGGTGACAAATCTATACTAGAGCGATCGGCGGAAGAAGGATTCCAGAGTAAACGAGGATGTACTACGAGGCTTTCCGTGTGGCAGGAGATTGATGATTCGGATGACAGGATAAAGTTGAACGAGGTTGACGATGAGGCAGCTATGTGCAGCTGGGACTCGGAAGTTCTTAACAGGGTTCCGGTACGAGGGTTAGTAGGTTGTGAATCATATAGTCATATTTTGCTGTTGAACTCGTTACTGGGCCGAGGAATCAGCGGTTTTGATCCAAACAGGATCACATCCGAAGTGACTGACCGAGGGAAAAAGTCACGTCTAAAGACTGGTAAAGAAGAATGAATCCGACTCCTTTCAGTCGGCCTCATGAACCTTTGGCCAAGGTTTTCCTATCAACATCGGCCAAATTTTGGGATGATTAAGGATTTGCAAAGCAGCTAAAAAAACATGTGGGGAGCAGTTCGGAGAGAAGGAGACGAGAGAGCTATTGGAGATCGATGGAATCACGTCAGATAGAGAGAGAGGCACTACCTGATGATGAAGAAGAGGAGAAGAAGAGAAGGAAGATATTGATGGATCAGGGCCAGAGGGGTTTGCATAAGAGCATTCCACTAGTTTTGGGGACTCAAACGAACTCAGCTTGACCAACTGGGGAATCAAAGAGGAGATCATTGGAGCAGTGGCCCCGAGTGTAGCCTGGACAGCAGACACTGTTCACAAATCATTTTAAGTTTCACTGAGATCATTGCTTTGATGAGTATGAGAGGATCAAAGAATTGGAATCAAGAAGATGCATTGACACTCCCCATCAGGAAAACTCTCCCACGGAAATAATGTATGAATTTCGGCAAACTTTGAAATTTTTGAAACTCGGCAAAAGTAGTCCCTAGTTCCGCCTAATTGCACTATTTTCTGAAAATTTCAGCAAATTCACGCAAATGCTCAGCCTCCTTCCCAGGCGGTTGGTCGTCGGAGCGGAGATTTCAAACTCCGCGTAAACCTTATCGAATTTGAGAGGACGGTTTACACGACCAACCGCCTGGCACCACTCGGAGCGTGCCTTGTTTGGCAACGGCCCTAGACCCTCCGAACCGGACCAGAAACTTCCTAGAATAGCTGAGATCATGCAAACAGACACATCCGACTCTTTTCCAGTTGACGTCCTTCAGTCATTACAAGCCCTCAGAGACAAAGCTGGAGTTTCGGATTCCAGCCGTGCATAAGTACCTCAACTGCTCAGTGCATACTACCAGCTACGAGGGAATACGGTCTTCACTATTGCAGTACTAGTACTTATTGTATGACCAGAAGAGTGAGATTGTTGTCAGAAAGACACTGAGCAACATTAGAAACGCGTTCCCGAATTGTCATTGGAGCTCTGCATTGGAGTACTTAGACAACGCGCGGCCTGTGTGTCATGTACATGTAATCAATCTCCGGGTGCCTGGACCGTTGGAGGACTTTGCCAAACAACACACGCTCCGAGTGGTGCCAGGCGGTTGGTCGTGTAAACCGTCCTCTCAAATTCGATAAGGTTTACGCGGAGTTTGAAATCTCCGCTCCGACGACCAACCGCCTGGGAAGGAGGCTGGCAAATGCTTCAAAATGTCTGTAACTGAGTAACTAAGTACAGTACTGAAAGGCATGTCTTTTTGTATAAACTTATTGAAGATAGCAAAAGGTAGGTGGCAATGTCAATATTAAACATCTACAGAAAAGGCTTCATGTATGTTGTCCTGGAGTATTATAGCCAAACACTGACAGAGGCTTTCGACTTAGGTTTTTTCACAACTTAGAAGTCCGTTGCGCGGTCACGTGATATTTGAAGCGGAGTCTCAATTTGTTATTTATATAGTTTCTGGACACGTCGATTCTTTCCCTCTTGCTTCTTTCTCCCACTTCCTTTCTCCCACTTACCGTCCCTCATTCCCTTCATCATTTTTCTTATCGGCTTTCGGGCCTCGTGTGCAAGTACCAATTCTTTTTTTTGTAGAAAGAGTTCTGGGGTTCTATGTCTACGGTCTCGGTGAGTGCCAGCGCATTCGCGTGCATCCTACATTCTTTTTATACTTGTCTCGCGTTTCTCCTAACTTGCATATGTTCATACAGCATTTACCATCCGAATCCCTCTTCATTCTTCTGGCTATCCCTGATTCCCCTCATAAACTCCCTGACACCTTACTACCTGTAAGTCACACTACACCCGTACTGGACAGACATATTTTCAACACCTTTTCTTTACTCACAGGTCTCCATTTGGATTTTCCGCACAGTAAGTATCATTTTTATTATTTGGGTAGATGACGGCAACTTATTTCATGGCATTAGGCATTTATGTTGATCCCACTGTTGATACTACTTCGTTACTTTCCTCGTCTTTAACTGTTTTTATTACCTGTACTATAGTAGTTCTGAATATAAAGTTTTTCTTCTGCTGCAATATACAAGTCTGACTGAACTCCAACTATGAATTGAAAGAAAACGCGGTCCAAAGGCTCTGTAATCCAGCCTAATTTCCCAAAATTTGCTTTAAATTTTCAAAACACGCAGGGGGGGCTAGCTATTGCGCACCAAATTTTCAAAATGCAAAAATCGTAAAAATGTGAGGAAATTTGACAAATTTTCGAAATTTTAGAATATTCTGGGGATATTTTGGCGTGGCAGTTTTCCTGATGACTCACTAGTACCTACAATTGACCGTAGGTGGTGCAACGACTGTCTCCCACTTTGAGCCTAGGGTAGCATATAAAGTTCACAGGTGTGATGCAACTAGGGGAAAATAGCAAGCGATTACTGAAGCTCATACCTCGAGCTTTTCTGATGGAACTCTGAGTCCTTCCCAGCAACAATGATGTAGTGGTGGGGGCACCACCATCCCCATGTCTTTAGCACATTAAGATTGCTTCCCAGAAGCCAGCACTCAGTTCTTGGACCTTGTCTGTTTGATAGACTCCTCCTCCTCTCATGACGAGAAAGAAAGTGCTCAGTAAAATTGATGCAAGGAGGCTGTGGTCTTATTGACCAAAAATTAAAGTTATCAAGTTGTTCTAGAACAACGGTCACTGAACATTAGATCAATTCAAGTCTGACGGGCATATCATGATCGAGTCTTCCTCGATTCCTTGTACAAGAAACTAATAGAAGTCATTCAATTGAGGTGCAGCAAACTATGTTCACCTGTTCGACTTATGGTTGACATATCATTGATGTGATGTGTCAAGTTTACTTTTTGAAGCAAAGACCATCTCGTGTCAATTTGCTTCTTAAAAATGCTGGCAATGTATCTTGCTTCTATATTCCTTGTACCAGCAACTAAGGTAGAGAGCATCCATAGCGAACTAACCCCACGTGATTGATGTCACAGACATGTCACATTGCCCAAATTGGGTTTCAGAAATAGAAAAAATTGTGTATAAATTCTTCGAGACATCCTCTGGCATATCCCTGCCATGAATTTGTTGGAAATCAACACTAGAACATATGATAAAAGTTTGGCCAAGAAATATCAAGATTTGAGGACGGAGTTCTCGAAATAATGTACAAACTAGCAGTAAGTATCTACTTTTGACAAGAAGTGCGTTGCCGTTAGGGGTTTTCAATAACCCATATCACTCTAAACAATACCAGCTTTTCCCATATCTTCCATAAGACTCTTTGGGAGGACTCTGTGACCTCTATACTTGCGAGCTGCCCAGGCAGCCTGCCTACCATTCGGGTCCTACTTCCTGCTTCTTTCTATTCCTCTGCGGTGAACAGCTCTCGGCAGCCCTCTTCAGGCCAGTCTTGATACTTCCTGCAAGGTTCTCGGCACGTTTCTTGAGCCAGTTCTTTTGCGGAGGCATTGAAATGTCTAGACGCGACTTTAATGTGACCTGACGCGACCTGACGCGACCTAACGCGTTGAGTGACTACCTTATTTTTGGAACTCCGTCCTCAATTTTTTGTTAATGATAATTTTTAGTATGTCAATATCATTGTAGGTCAATTTTTCATAAAATAATGGCAGGGATAAGGCAACATATGTGTTGATGAATTTCTAGACATTTTTTATGTATTTACATCGAGGATTACTACCGAATTAGGGCATGTCACACTTGAGTCACGTGGGGTTAGTTCGCCGTGGATGCTCTCTACCTTACCTTCTGCTTTTTTCAGGCTTATTGTCACAATGAACACTGTCTGGAGAACTGTAGATGACCATGACCCACAGATTCAATACTCAGGATCTTGGACAATTGATCTTGAAATAGATAGCTCGAGAAGCAAAGACGATAGTGCCAGATTCAATGCATCTGTTCATATGGCTACAAGCAGCTTTGCAAATCTATCATTTTTGTTCAATGGTAAGTGTTTCTAAAATAGTTGGACCAACTGAATGCAATTCAAAGTAGGCACCTCATCCATTGGCTTGTATGGGACTTATGATACCTCTCAAGCAAGGAGTGGAGAACTTCCAACCATTAATTGTAACTTGGATGGGAAGAAGATTCAATCATTCAACTATTCAGCAGTTACAGGATCTTTCGAGTTCTTCAATACCCATTTATTGTGTCGACATGATGTGGGATTTGACTTAGTCTCGTGTAACCAGACTGACGATATATACTTGACACTCTACATGTGTATATATGTAGTCTGGTACTTTACAATAGGCATGACCCGTGCCAGCCGCGTATGACATAATTAAGAAAAGTTCCCACAGCAATGAATCTGAGTTTTATAGCATCCACACACATCTGGAGGTCGTAAGAAACGGTATTCATGTATAAGATACTACCTTGTGTCTAGATATTTAAAATTTAGTAGCTAAGATGTTGAGTTATGACGTTGATACTTGCGAGCAGTGGTGTCGAGAACTGTGAGTAAACATAAGTAAACAAATCTGTCTGTGTTATCTTCGACGTAAAATACTGTAAACACTGGATGTAAACTAGAGAAAAATAGCATAAATGATTTTTAAGAATCTTAGAATAGCCCAGAACCTCAAAATTGTAGTTTTGAAGCAGAGATATGCGGGCCAAGAGCTTGCCGGTCTTAATTATGTAATCATTTCCTGGCACGGTTCACCGCGTCAGAAAATAAACAGACTAGATTTGACTATGGGAATTGTGGACTGCATAACTTGTTTGTGAACAGCACTGCTGCCACAGAAGCTCCATTTTCCATTGACTACATTGTCTACGAATCTCTTCCAAATTCACCTGTCAGTGGTGAATACCTTCAGCTCGGCAACAAAGCATTTCAAGCCCAGAATGACAGTATTAACTTCAGTACTGGATGGACCTGGAGTGGGAATACCACCTTGACCTCTATACCTGGCTCATCTGCTACCTTGTCATTCAATGGTACGTTGTCAAATATTATCGATGCTGTTTGAAACTGTTTCCTTTGCTAATATGAACTAGGTAGTGAGGTCACAGTATTTGGAGAGTGGAATGGCAGCTCAAATGTTGCCTCCTATTTACTGGACAACAGCTCTACACCAGTTCCACTTGAACTTCAGGCAACATCGCCAGAGAAACTACTCACCAATCAAGTCCTATTGAATTTATCAGCCAGTCATCTTAACCCTGGGAAACACACTCTTGTGCTTACATTTGACGGTATCTCTGATGGTACACCCCTATCCATTGATTATGTGCTTGTCAAATCATTGACAACTAAAGAACAAGAACCCCTGACAACAGCCTCTGCTACTCCATTCCCCTCACAAACCACTACAATTTCCCATTCACCAAATAGGTCTAGGATCATTGTTGGGTCAATTGTTCCAGCTGTTGTGCTTATGCTGTTGGCAGCCATTTTTTTAGCCTTCAAACAGTCTCAGATTAAGAAGAGAAAAGGGGAGACGGCATGTGATTTTGAGGGCCCAAATATCCTTCAATTTCATCCTCAAGAAGAATTGGCACACAATGTCACAAGGATAAATCCAGTGGCAGAGAGAGTTAGGCTAGAAAACCTAAAGCTTCAACAAAGTCTGAATGTGGTCCAGCATCAAATGTGTGCACAACAGTTGGCTGAGGGATCAGCAGTGCAGCTGCAGCATGGAGAAGCAATAGTTCATATGGACAGTGGATGGCGTATGACAGAATCAGGAGGCCAAGGCATAAATGAACAGCCAGAATCAGAAGACCCACCAATGTATTTTAATACAGTACCATCTAAAGAACTCTGATACATGTACTATATTTTTACAAACTCAATAGATCCATGTGTTGAGTAACATGTAACCCTATGGATCCCTGGTCAGTGGAAGGAGACAAACAAAGATGAACTGATGAACTGTCAAACTTGTCTGACTTTATTGGACTCAACAGGAGTGATCATCAATTAAGACAAAATGGGCCAGTTGTGGCTTGAGCCAAAGTTGTTCAGGTAAATGAGAATAATAGGAGCATGGGAGATTTTATTTTCAGATTTATGGTAAGCCAGCTCTGTATCGTTGTGAAGAGTATAATAATCTATATTTGTTACATCCTTGACCATCACTGTAATCACATCTCTATCAGAAGTCATGACATGTACTTAGTACCATATGCCAAGATAAGGTACAGCAAATTCGGAGCATGATCTTTGAGCATCTCTGAAAGTTGATCACACCTAGATAGCAGGAATGATCATCAATTAAGACAAAATGAGGTAGTTGTAACTTGACCTGAACCAATGAGATCAATCAAAAATCAATCAAAATATTGACACCGAGCCTTTTCTTAATAGGAGCATGGGAGATTTTTTTCCAGATTTTTGGAAAGCCAGCTCTGTATTGTTGTGAAGAGTATAATAATCTACATTTGTTACATCCTTGTCCATCACTGTAATCACATCTCTACCAGGATTCATAACACATAGTACCATATGCCAAGATCAGATACAGCAAATTCGGATCATGATCTTTGAGCATCTCTGAAAGTTGATCACACCCAGCTACCAATGACATGCCGCATGCCACTGATTTACTGTCTAAGATGGTGGCTAAATATCGGATTATATTCCATTCTATTGTTCCCTGTTCCTCCATTTCCACCCCTCCATTCCCTTCTACACTTTGAACTAACTGCTTTGTTGCTCTCTCCTATGGCTACTGTTTGGATAGTTGTGGATGACACAGATCCAAGAATTGAATATTTTGGATCATGGGGTGAGATCTCAAACTCACACCAAAGAAACAAAATCAGTCACTCAGGAGTCATTTACAATGATACACTGCACCTTGCTACTAATGAAACTCCGTCTGGTTTTGCATTTCGTTTCAATGGTGGGTAACTTACAGCATTCCACTCTATCAACTAATTAAAATTGGAATTATCTCCAGGAACTGCCCAGTTAGGGTTGTACGGAACTGTTGATACCACATTAAACCCTTCTCTTCCCGCACCTGGATGCTTCCTAGATGGGGAGAACACTTGGACATTTGGAACTAATGTGGATTTGGACGTGATTAACAATAATTATTTGTTATGTCATGCTGACTCCATGTTTGGTGCAAACAATACATCACCCGGAGAACATGAGCTGATTGTTGTGCATGACAACTCGGACTCTGCTTTGATAATTGATTACATTGTCTATGAATCGATTCCCAGCTTCAATTTAAATGGAGAAACTCTTCAGATTGGCAATAGGCAAATACAATCCAGTCAAGACCCGCACTTACAGTATAAAGCTGGATGGAACATTAATGATAATGATGAGATGGAGACCAAGGTCTCGGGGTCATCTGTTGCAGTTGTATTCAATGGTACGGTATCTCTATTTGAGACTACTCATCAATTATAAAACAAGTACACAGGAACTGCGGTCCAATTTTTTGGAAATCTGAAGGAAAACATGACCAATACTATTTCATATTCCATTGATAATCAACCACCAGTTGATTTTCAACTCTCGTCTCCGAATACATCATCATTTCCTAAGTCTTTCTTGACCAGTCCAGGACAGTTCATAGGACAGCCGTTGTTCAATCTGTCGGCATTAGCTGCTGGGGAGCATTCACTAGTAGTTTTCCATAACGGTACTGCAGAGGGAACGCCATTAGTACTGGACTACCTGTTTGTTACTTCTCTTACAGAGGAGGAGCAAGCCTCGCAGCAACAGCCATCTGCGGTGACAGGATCTATTGCCCCAACTCGAAATCCTTCCGAGTCCACCTCACCGAATATATCTCTGTCCAGCAATCACAGAGAGGTTGGTGTAATCATCGGAGCAACAGTGGGGAGCATTTTATTTGTAATCCTTCTGGGGGCTTGGATGGTGCTGTGGCGGAAAAGAAGACAAACAGACGTGGCGCCAAGTCAACAAACAACACCCTTCACAGTTGGAACTGCAAAATCCTTACCCGGTCGAGAAACTATTACTATCCTTGATCTTAAAAGGTCCAGGGCTTCTGGAGCTGAACAAGCAGGGGGCGAGTTGGAAAGGTCACAACCATCTGGGCAAGATGGTGGGGTAGTCAATATGAGGGTCAACAACTTGAAGTTGGAACAGAGAATAGCAGTTATGCATGATCAGGTTCAGCAACAAGATAGACATGTTGCCGAGCAGTTGGCACAGAGATCATTGGAACCAGTGGCAGAATTTCCACCAAACTATACAATGACATAAAATGTATGTATACCATAACATAGTACATATGTTCCATTTTCAATTTTCTTACTCAATTTTCCCCCTCGTCAATCATGTAAATTTAATTATTTGTTTAAATAAAGAGGAAAGTCCATGAGGTTTCCCATATGTCATAAACCTCGCTGTCAGGTCCGGATTCAAGGACTTCAAAAAAATTCCGGGAATCTGAACTTTGCGTGACACGCATTATAATATTACAAAGGTTGCGACAGATCACTCCTAGTAGGAAGTCAGTTCTTTATACGCATTTTTAAACATTTAAACGCACCGAAAGCTAACTAATATATCAGGAAACATTTCTCCGCATTTTGTACAATTTATTAAAGAATAAAATGTACGATAAAGTACGAAAACATTCCTTTACATTAAATTTCCAGTCCCGTCCCAGTCCATTCCTCTCCCGCGACCTGTTGCCATTGTCTGTCACCGAATCACAATAGATGCCTGTGAGAAAATACATTAGTCAGTAGGTGGACTCGAGAACGGAAGGGCAGATTGAACACATACAGTGGAAAGTACGAGTACACGGGGCTACAAAAGAGTGAGTTAATACATAGTGTAAAATCCCTGCCACAAAGTTCGCGCAACTTCCAGAGTATAAGCGAGTCATCGTAGTATAATTATGAAATGCGCCATAAAAGACCTCCCAAAATATTATAAAACTGGAGTTGGCCCTTAGAATCTTGTCATTTCGAGACAATATCGAATTTCTTAAATTCTAAACAAAACGGCTCTGACAGAATCGCTATCTCTACCTTCTTCAATGTCATCATGAGTAACTTGCTAGAAGACTTTTTCTGAGGCCACTTTATTCTAGTTGACTGCCGGTGGGAACATGCGCTTGATTTTATGATTCTGAAAGAGTACAATTGCAAAACTAAATGCAACCGTATATTATACCCTCGAAAATCCAACGAGTCAAATCATATCGAAACTACAAGTCATCATATCGAGGCGGGGGTTCCCTCTCATCACTCAAACCTCTTGCCCAATCCGACTCTAACTGTGACTCCAGCCACCGTATATGCTCCATCATCCTCTGTATTAGGTCTCCAGGAGACGTCGCCTCTTCACCATCGAAAGCAGCCATCTGAGATCGAAGCTCGTCCGCTTCTTCTCTTAGACGAAGTTGGCGCATGGTAGCTATTGAAGCGGGACGTGAACGACTTGTCACTGGGTCAATTCTAGACTCGAGAAAATCAGATCCAGAGATATTCGAAGTAGTGATATCTTTGGTATCAGAATGTTTCGTCGATGAACGAGCCTGCTCTGAGTATTCCGAACTTATAATCGGTCCTCCGCTTTTCAACAGTCGGTTGGGAGAACTCAAAAGGCTGTCACCGTATTCCGTTAATTGATAAGGATGTATTGTCTGATCCTGATCCTGATGATCGAACCAGCCGCTGTGCTCCACAATTGGTGAATTTTTTACTTGGGGTTTTCGCTTGTGACGCCACCATAGAAGTAATCCACCAATCAGAACGAGCAAACCCACAATGCTGCCCACTGAAGCGCCCACAACTACTTGGACTTTGTGGGGTTTCGTTGTATCCAGAGGCGCTTCGGATGTCGGTGATAAAGATAGTGGAGTGGACGTTTCTGAAGGGCCTTGGCTTGAGCTTGAGCTTGAACTTGTCGTAGTTGGTCCCGAATTCGAGGAACTCAAGCCCGAAGTTGTCGAGGTTGCTTCGAAATGCCAAAAACCAGTCAAAAGTCCCTCTGCTAAATCTCCGTATACACTGAAGAATTCTGGTGAGAGGTCCAGATTACTGAACCCACATCCTGGACACTTCAAACGCGAGCATCATGAAAAATAAGCATCGAAGCTGAAGATTCAATACTATTACTACTCACTTCGTCTAGAATAGTTCCCTCTGTGATTAATTCACTAGCTTCGATCTGGACCTTTTCCCCGCAATGGGCACCATTATCCCATTGCTAGCACTCGTCAATGTTAAATTCGGAATAAATCTACCCAGAAGAACGCATACCTGTGTATTAAGAGAAACTATTCTCTGCGTTCAATGATATATAAGAATCTCGTAACTTGTCTAGTAATTCAAAAGCTCTCACCTGGTCAGCAGGCACAGCGAAGTTTTTACATGTAAGATTGTTCAAGTCCACGTCGTAAAAAGTGAATCGAGAGTTTTCAAACACATGCTCTGGAGTGTCCGAGTCTTGCGCAATGATCAGTTTTGATGTTGAAATGAGAGCGAAAAACAGGGCTAGTGACGGCGGCCGAATTTTGTTTGGACACATTAGGATTTGCAGGGGGTTGTTACTGCAAAAGTCGGAAACCGTGTTGTGAAAACGACAGCGTGCTTATAAGGCAGCATTTGTTACTTCTATTATCTTGTGATTCAGTTCGTTTTTTTTTTGATGGTTGCTATGATATGCAACGAATCTTGCCGTTAGCCGACGTCCCTTTGCTTCAGTACGGATGGAGTAGCCTGTCTCACGGTTCACTAACCCATTTACTCCGATCCTCACGCTCGTTTGCATGCTGTCCAAGTACTGCTCAAATCAATGCATGACACTTACGTATACAATTGCAATACATCTGATATCACGCATGTCCTTGCTGCTTATGACCCACGAGACTTCCCAGCCTCTTAATTGTACAGTAACACGATTCACCGAAGAAGTCAAGAACTACTTATCAATCCCTACATGTCTAAGTACGAGAATCAAGTGGTCCGTGTTTGAGCTCCAATCGGGGACGGCACACGATTTTGACACAGCCACCTGCTGCGAGACGTAAACTCCGGCCTAGTAGACACAGAAGTTCGACTCTCTGAATCTCTCGTTCTCTAGTCACAAACTTGAACTCTTGTGAGTATAAGCTACTGTCACCCCGTGGCTTTATCGCTGTTTCAATATTGGGCATCGATAGGAGCGCCGGGCCCAGAAAGTACATGACGCGACATTATCCGACTGGCAACAATCCCAATTTTGCTCCTACAATATTTGAATCTTAGGACGGGATCGCAAATGTCGAGGTTTTCTGAGCATTCCGATTCGTAAGTCTTATGTTTATGCATGTGCTAAAGCCACGATGGAGCTTCTTGAAGTTCTTGCAGACAAAGCAGAAACACCCGCACCATCGATGAGCTTTCACAGGTGCAGAGTATGGCCAGGGTGCGTTGTAGTACTGCTGTTTATATTTTTGGATCCCTGTTTAACTTGTGTATATCCCCTACTACTCTACAGTCCTCTCCCTCAACTCGATTTCGCTTGGGAAGGCTACATGCCGCTGTACAACAAGCGGATAATTCCGATAACAACCTGGATAGGACGGAGGCTTTTGATGCCATCGCTGACATACTTCTGGGATACACCTCGTTCTCAGATGACACCGAAGTATTTCACGATATGGTCGCTGCTTTGGATGTGCTCGTTGAGCGCCTCCCAGATACACATCCCCATAAAGGAGCCTTGTACGATCACTACGGCCATGCTTTACTGGAGCATTTGCGGTATCATCCCACTTACTCGAAGACTAACCGAAACGCACTCGACGATGCTATTACAGCGTACCATCGCTGTGTAGAACTTACGCCTAAAGAAAATTTCTTCCTCGTTGATAGACTCCAGAAATTGGTGGATGCTTCACAGGATCGCTTCGTTCGAGGATGTCCTTGCTGCTTATGACCCCCGAGACTTCCCAGCCTCTAATTTGCAACTTTGCTGTGATTCAACAACTCCTGCAGGACAAATGCCCTAACCATGCCTTTTCATTTGTCATTATCATCAGATCACCACTTCTACAAAGCCAAGCCAATAACTAATTACTTTTGCGTACTTTCATGTAACTTGCTCAGACGACGGAAAACTGCGCTCGTTCGCTTCCATTTCTCCTCTTCTCCTTCCTCGGGTTCCAATTCTTCATCTTCTCTTCTCCTGCGCTCCCACCATGCCATGTTGTTATCACTGTTGATGGATTTGGTCTCCTTCAAGTGGTCCCTGACAGATCTCTGTACGTCCACCACATGTACAAGGCCTCTCTTTGCTGGCTTTGCAGTAACAGCTTCCAGTATGGCTCTGTACGTAGCTTCAGGATTCGAGCTGTCATATTCGGCCTTCTGCACTACAGACGTTCCGGTTCTGCTCTTTTTCTTCGATTTCTCTTCGATTTCTAATTTCTCTGCCTCTGCTTTTGCTGCGGTCAACTTTGTCTCCATGTGTCGAGCAAATTTATCTAGCTCCTCAGCCACACGAGCGTCAGTGAGTTTGCCGTCTCTTTTCAAAGCTGTTATTGTCTGCCTGAGTTCTGGCACATTCTTTTCCAGATGTTTGACCCTCATCCGATCGGGTATCGGATCCAGGTCGACCCTATACTCGCTACATTCTGGAGCATGAATGACTGACAAGCGGATGCGATTAAGGGTTGCTTTGTGTCTCGCAATCTCGAGGGGGGTGCTACCAACTCCGTTCTCGGCATGCAGAGCTTCGACAGGTGAATTCTCGACTAGTTCTTTGACAATAACAGAAGATCCACGCATTATGGCGGTATGCAAGGGAAGATCGGCAATAACGTCTCGGGTCATCATGAGGTGCTCCAGCAATTCCGGGTCAGACTGGGCAAAGTTTATGATCTGAGCCACCATGGACTTGTAACCATTGATGACAGCTTGGTGGAAAGGCTAGCATCACGTCGAAAACGAGTATCAGTACCATTTCGGTTTTTAAGTAAAGTGAAACCTACCGTTCTCGACTTATGTTTCGTTTGTTGGGCTAGTAATATCTCGTTGACGTCCCGTGGCAGTTTCTGCAGCAAATGCTCAACAATCTTGGGATTGCTTCCGTGTGCCATCAAATGATAGATATTGAAACTGAGAATACAGTTACCCGAGTCAGCGTATGCGTTTTTGAAAACAGAAGTTGACTGACCCATTTTCGTTATCAGTCTCAACTGGAGAAACACCGTTAGCAAGGATAAAATCTATCATATCCCGGGAACACTCATACACAATGGCGAGCATGAGTGGGTTATATCCGACAAATTTGATTCTATACACCAAAAAACATTCATTAATGAGTATTTCACAGATACCAGAGTAGAGAATAGTTACCGGTTTTTCATCGCAGAAGCCATTAGTTTAGGTTCCTTCGCATACAATTTCTTCAAGATAAGCAGGTTATCCGACATGATAGCGGTCGAGAGAGGGGATTCGCCTGCGAGGTTCATTGTCCAGCCAAGCCAAACAGGTAGTACTTTCTCCAAGTCGAACCTGTGTCTTAGGCTGATCGCCAAATAATCGCTGTTACGTACGGCGTAGTACTTGTAAGCCTCGTATGGTCTTGATGTTCCCAAGTAGTCCACAATCTTAGCTGCCTTTGATTCGATAGCTTGCCATAGCAAAGGTCGAATGGGTCCATCGACATGTGCATTAGCGTTCCGGTCATTCTTGGCTACGAGATCTTCCCTCTTCTTCCCATGAACATCGAGTCCCAAGTATGACCTCGTCGAGTCTGACATCGCGTGTGAAGTTGCATCCTCCTTTGCCCTATCTGAGGACGGCTCTTTGACGGACACACCCTTTCCAGTGCGACGGATGAACTCATCCAAGATCTCGACTTCATCGCGCTTTATAATATGAGATAGGAGGTTGTCATCGAGTTTGATGGGCGGATCGAACAGTTTATAAATGTTTGCAATGTTGATGAAAGCTTTCAGATCCCCGAGCTGGATAGCCTTCTGCAGAGGTGTATCATGTCTGGTTCCCTCTTTGTCTACCCACTTCATTGGACAATTCTTGAGCATCAAGGTCGGAGAAACTAAACACTTTACAGCGGAGGCGTGATTAGATATATCAACGAGGTTGATCTGGGGTTTGGCATCACCAGACTCATTGGAGTCCACAGAGTTATTGTCATCGTTGTCGTCATCATCATCATCTAGACAAAAAGGTATTAGGAACGTTAAGACTCGATGAATTCCTTCATACCACAATCAATGGCACTGATCTTGAATTTGTTCTCCTCTTCTTTGGGTGCATACTGTGCAACGGAAATAGAGAAGATTAACTGAGCGGTATTCCATTGTCGCCCTTCAAGAGCAGCAACCAAAGGGGTTAAACCTGAAGATTGTTCAATGAATGGAAACGAATCAGCGGGGGAACTTGAAAGGACTTACCAGTCTTCGAATACCGGTCATCGGGATATCCAACTTCGACAGTTATTTGCAAAGGAGAAGCGTCCGATGCAGTCCCTGCTGAAGGCAAACACAACCTCTGCACCGTTTCGTTGTCCCCTGAGAATGCGGCCTCGAATAATTCATCGTACTTCGTATTCAGGTGCGTATGAACTGCTTCTCTAGCGTCGTTAGTGGAGAGCAAGCGATATGTCAGCTTCAAGTCTGAACCAGACGAGTAGCTGTATGCTGTCGATTTTTGCTTGCTGTCTCGATAGATTTTCTTGTACGTCTTCGCACCCTTGGACACCAGTAATTGTTCTACATCGGAGAGAAAGCTCTTCAAGCACAAGCGTTCCCTGTGATCCTTTCTTCTCTGTTGCTCCTCCCGTTCTCCCCTAGAGGTATTATTGACCTGAATACGGGGGCGAAGGATCTTCACGGCAAATGCCTTCCAGTTGGTGTTCTCCTGCTCAGACTGGTCCTCCTCCTCCTCCTCTGCTTCCTCGATCTGTTCATCCAAAACGACCATTCCGAACTGCACCCAGTCAAGAATACTATGCCATCCATCCGAACGCCACCAAAGAGAGCTCTTTATGCCCGTATCAATGACTGCACCAAGAGACACGACAAGTTGCACGAGTTCAGTATGACTAGCGATAGTGACCTCTGCTGGCGTAACAGCTTTTTTCAGGGGATCGCCAGTCTGGGAGACGTGCTGACGGTGATCACTTTTCCTGGAGGAAAATCAGAACACT
>ML179559.1:0-76673 GCA_004369135.1 Dendrothele bispora CBS 962.96
GGTGGCAGGTGAGGGCATTTAACAGGTGTGACATCATTGAAAGAGCGTGGAGGTCGGGCCCTGCAAGCTCAGGGATCTATAACTTAGAGAATCACAGTAAAGATAATGATAATTATAGGTATTTATTGCGTTAGTGGGAGGTGACCTATATCCTATTAACCAAGATATGAGCAGTGGACGAGTGCTCATATCTTGGTTGATGTGATAGTTGGGACACACAGGTGAACACAAGAGTGAGTAGTTCGGTAATGAGTCATGACATGGTAGTTAAATAAAGCTCGAGGGTTGGTGCTAATATAGCTCAATAGTACAGTGGTTAAGTCTCTCAATCACGCGCTGGCGCTGATCAGTATGCAAGCCCATGCGACGGGGGTTCGATTCCAGGTTGACACGATTCCGGGAAATATGTGATCATTTCTTTTGCCAACCGTTCAATGCTTATTTGTGCCGGATTAGCCGTTATGATGGCCATAATGCCATAATGGCTGACGTGTCTAATGAGTATATCTTTGTGTCTATTGGCCGCTTATAATGGCCCCCTGCCATTACGGCCATTATAAGCGATCATGGTCCGTTATTACCGAACGCGAAAAGTTCCAACACATACTTAGCCTAAGTATGTAGTGTAGGTAATACTCAGCAGTGGTGTAGTCAAGACTGTCAGTAAGTGTCATATGATGGCGCGAAAAAGCGACGACCCATTCTTTAATGTAACGAAAATGTCACTGTTTTTTTACATAATTTGGTGAGAGAATATTGAGAGGAAGGTTCTTGGGGTCCCCTTACTATATATGTACAGATCACCGCGCTTAAACCTAGCCGCACGGAAATCACGAGCGAGGCCTTTATGCTTTCCATAGTCATCGGCCTTTCCTGCCAAATTGAGACTCCGACACTCGCTGTAAAAAACGGTCAAGGTGTCTATAGCTTTGTGTGCTCATTTTACCGACTCGTAGAAAAATGTGCGCTTTGGTGATAAGTAGAAATAATGTCTTTAATTCGGAATTTTCCCGCTACCTTAAGTAGTGGGTCTTACCGTGCGAGTCCCGTTTGTCAGTTTGGCTCACAAAAGACATCCCGGTGCCGGACCGTACAATCTCGGCCCGTCTGTCCGTCCAGAGCCTTTTCGAACGTTTGGCAGAGCCAAGCCTTTTTGGCCCCGGTCCGTGCACCACCGTTATGTCATGATGACACAGCGATATAAAACGACATTAAGCTTCCCTTGATCATCCTCGTCCTCCGCAGTCATGTCGACTCCCCTCTCCATTCGTGACATCCCCGTCGCCAGCTTTCACTGTGATTTCCGTCTTACCAATACGGTCCTCTCTCAAGACTTTGTCCTGCAGTACAACCTCCAGAACAGCCACACAGTACCAATGACAATTCTGGTCAACCCCTCGAAAGCGCTTACCTTTACGATTCTCGTCCAGACAAGTCAATACTGCCCTAACGGAACCCAGGTGATACTCGGATCTGATGTTCAAGATGCATGTTTAAAAGCATCAGAACTCTCTTTACCTAGTGTGCTTCAACAGTTCTCAAGTCCACTGCGACATTTTCAACCAATCCCCCTGCCAACATCCTATTCTTTTGGGCCACGTGAGTACTTGTCCGCAGTCTCGTTTTCATTTTCAGTTTGATGATCTTTCTGGCTTACATAGCTCGTACCACTTTCCCTCCACAGTCCGCGACTGTTTTTCGCGAGAAACCCGGCGCAGCCGAGAATGTTACATCAATTTTACCCGTTCCCTCTCCAGTCACTGCATCTTGTACACAAACAGCGTCTCCTGAACCGTCAACTTCTTCCAGCTCCAAATTAGCAATAACGCTTCCCAGAGGTGACAATCTGCTTTGTCAGCTGCTCACTGGTGACCACATCCGTGGATCTAGATGCTCTCCTTTTCATGAAGATGTCTCTGTTTTGCAAGACTGCGCGGCCAAACACGGGATCAATACCAGTGGTGTACTTTTGCTTCACGACATTCGCCAAGCCATTCTCCATCACCTCTTCACCGGTGAATGTTTTGCTAGTTCTTCTGAAGTTTGTAGAGTTCTTCTCACAGGTATTACATCACGTTCACTCTTTATTCAGGTAGCAGTAGATTCTATTACTAGTAATAAAAACAATTTAGATCATATGCTACAAGTATCTCAGTCTTTGGGGCTGGGTTCTTTTCCTGCACAAAAGACGAAGTTACATGTCTCCAGAGCATTGCAACGTTATGCACGTAACTATCACTCACCCCGAGCTGTCAATGTAGAATTGCCGCCCAACTTCGACAAGCTAAATATCGCCACGTTACTCAATATTGCGACCTGTCATGGCATAAATGTGGGCAGGTACACCAGCACTCGGCAAGACCTCAAAAACCTCCTCGTTTCTCATTTCGCTCACGGACATTGCTACAATAATCAAACCCACATTGGCTGTCAAACGACTTTAAATACATTTGGAACAGACGTCAACCTCCAGCTCACAAACTCGAAAGTTAATTTTCAGATTCAACTCCTAGAGAATATGCACTCCAAGTTGACCCGACGTCCCCTTCAAGACGTAATGGACGTTTTCGAAATACACTATGATAAAAAAGACACTTTGAAGCAACTACGTAAACGGCTGCGGACGAAAATGTCTTCCCTTTGCGAGCAGAATTGTCTCCCAGAAATTGATCCTGCAATCTTACGGACAAGACTGCGCCAAGTCCGTAACAATTGGCCGCAATTGCTTCCTAAAAGTCTCAAAGATGAACTACTGGGAAATTTCCTTGACATGACCTCTTCTCAAGCTCTTGCAACACATGTCTGTGCCTCTTGTTCCGAGGAAACATTACGTTCAAAATGTGTGACGGTCGATGTTACTGACGTGAATCTTGAACCCCTTACAAGGCCTGATGTTCGACTCGGAAAGAACACAATTGTAGACCCCGGGTGGTGTGAAAATGTATTGTTTGAAGATGAGTCTATGTTTCCACTACCAGATTATCCCGATGTACTCGTTGACCGGAACGGCGTAATCAACAACGCTCAAGGCGGTATAAAATTACGACTGTGTAAACCGTGCATTCAATCCCTGAACCGAGGTAATGTACCCGCAATGGCACTTTCCAACCATATGTACATCGGTTCTGCGCCCGACGTTCTTAAAGATTTGACTATCGTCGAAGAGTCCATGATAGCGCGTTGTCGTGCCAAATGTTGTATCATTAAAATGAAAGCCAATGATAATAACGATAGTGAGGACCTTGGAAGCGATCGGATGCCCTTTTTGCAACGTGGTATGAAAGGAAATATCATTGTTTTCCCCCAACAGCCATCGGCTATAGCCAGTGTTCTCCCACCATCTCTGGAAGAGCTAGCTGCACCCATATGTATAAGATTTGTTGGATCGACCCCCCCTTCACCTGAATGGCTCCGGACTAAAACGTCTCCATTGGCAATTCGACCGGGAAAAGTCAGAAAGGCGCTGGAATGGTTGAAAAAACACAACCGGTGGTATCGTGATGTGGAAATCGATTATCATGTACTCAACGGCATCCCCGAAAACGGATTCACACTTCCTGTAGACATCGAGCACATAGAACCTGACCACGATGACCCTGGTTTAACTAGTGGGTACGACAACATTCAGGCACCAAATGTATCACCTGTTTCAGGAGTTTCTAATGACCCCCAAGCTGGTTTTGAAAAAGTCGTCATAACAGATGTTAATATTGGGGCAACCGCAAATCAACTGCGCGCCGCTGCCGTCAGACACGTTAACAAGAACGGGGGTGCCTACCTGGAGGTAGCACATGATGCTGAACCTGCTAGCGAGTTTGATAACCCTTCGTTATTCCCTATGATGTACCTGACTCTTTTTCCCTACGGTCTAGGGGGGTTTGAAGATCATCAACGAAGCGTAAAAGTTTCCAAAAAGCGCCATATCAAGCATCTATTTAACCTTCATGACCGTCGCTTTCAAGAACATTATTCTTTTTTATTTATAGCATTCAACATGCTCCAAAGACATCAAATTTTACTGCACACATCATACAAGTGTAAAAAATCCAACTTCGCAGATGTCGCCCGTACTTTTTCCTCTGCATCACCGCTCACACTGACCGCTGTTGCAGAATGTGTCCGTAAAGGAGATGTAATTACAGCAAACAGTGAGGAGGAAAGACAAGTGCTCCGTTTGATGAGAGAGTTGAATGTCCTCACAGCATCAGTCCCGGGTTCAGCTGGATCCAGAATTGCCGTGCGAAATGAAATCAGGGGAATGCAAATGGAAAAAGGGCTTCCAAGCTTTTATCTCACGGTGAATCCCGCCGATGTTTACAGTCCAATTTTGAAGTTTATGGCAGGGTCTGAAATCGACATTGATAATCTCTTACCGGAAGATGTCCCACACTTTCATGAGCAGTCAATACTGGTTTCGAAAAATCCTGCTGTCTCCGCTAAGTTCTTTGATCTGTACATCAATGCCTTTATTACGAGGCCAACCGAAGGGAAGGACTCGTCTTTACTCAACCCAGTCGCTTAGCTGATCGGGGTTAGGCCCATTTGGTATACCTATCACAATCACATTTTTTGATATCATTCCAATTTCCGATTCTCAATCGGCCTCGTACATGCCGCGCGAAAGCGACGGCCCTCTTCTTTGATAAAAGCGTTGCTAGGCTATGATCCAGGTGTTGTCAATGGAAGAGGAGGCGTTCTGGGTCATGTCACATCATACTACGGATGCGTCGAAGCTCAAGGTCGAGGCACTTTACATTGTCATATGTTGATCTGGGTTGAAGGGTCACTCAATCCGAATGAATTAAAAGCAAAGGTCCTGGCGAATGACCAAAGTTCAAGAGAGTTCCAACAGCGACTCATAAATTTTCTCGATGCCACAATTATAAACCACATCCAGCCCATTCCCTCTACCTCATCTCCGCAATCTACGCCCGATTTCCATCCATCTTCAGTCAGATCCCACTTGCACTCAAATTCGCAATCCGGAAACGATATAAGTACTAGACGAGATCTAGATATGCATTTTCTCTCCAAAAGCTGTCAATCACACCGTCACACGAAAACTTGCTACAAATACTGTAAACCCGGGGAACCACTACAATGCCGATTTGACATGGATCCGTCAAACACAGAACCCACAAGTCGCTTTGATGTAGAGACCGGTGAATTACATCTGAGATGCCTCGATGGCATGGTTAACAATTATAATCCGACAATGTTGGAGGCTCTCCGCTGCAATATGGATATCAAGTTCATAGGCTCTGGTGCATCAGCCAAAGCAATCCTATACTATGTTACGGATTATATTACCAAATCCCCGTTAAAGACACATGTTGCTTATGCAGCTCTCGCATCTGCCGTGAAGTACGTTGAAGCGACGTTAGATGCACCCGATAATCTCTGTTACAAAGGGAAAAGGTTGTTACAGCACTGTGCTTACAGTTTAATCAACGAACAAGAAGTTTCCGCCCAGCAAGTTATGGCATGCTTATTGGACAACGGAGACCATTACACTAGTCACAAATTCGGCAATCTGTATTGGACCAGTTTCGAGAAGTACATACAACGTATAGAACACCAACAGATTCAAGATACCTCGCTAGCAGAAGCACATCCAGAGTCCGATTCAAGTGAAGATGAACGTGTGGATGATATTGAGGACCATGAGGAGGAGGATGATGGTGAAGTAACCTTGACATTAGAGCGCAACACTGGAAATTTAATCCCAGTGTCTGACCAAGTAGCTGACTATCTGCATCGAGGGCCGGGTTTAGAGGAAGTATGCCTTTGGGATTCCATACGACAGTTGGAGAAAGTCAGATTGAGAAAAGCCAAACTGCAGGCAGATGAAAGTGATTCGGATGATGACGACCAGCCCGTTTCATGCGCAGAAATGGATGAAGGACCTAATGAGGACGAACCTGTCTCCAAGTTTGCATTGCTAGACCGATCTTTCCGAAGGCCCACCTTTAACTTCAGCCGCCAACATCAACAAGTGCATACTCACGTTCTTAAAGTTAGGCATCCTGACCGGAAACTAATTCCAGTCCCCATTGAACCTGCTATCCCCTGACGTGACCGTGGAGAAGTTCTTGAGCGGTACCATCGTTTGATGCTGATCTTCTTCAAACCTTGGAGAACCATCACTGACTTGAAAAGTAACAGTCAAACTTGGGAAGACGCCTTTGGCGCATTTGTTACAAATTGTTCTATTGAGTTCAAACACATCATGGATAAGATGCAACTTCAGCACGAATGCCGAGATAGCCGGGACGACCATTTTGAGTCCCATCGAAAAGCACGCCAAAGATCGATGCAAATTCCTGGTCAATTTGTCGGTGAACGGTCCGTAGAAGATGATATTGGATTTGGTGAGGGAGAGGAGGAGCGTGCTCGACCACCTAGAAACTATAGAACACCTCCATAGTCTGCGTAATATCGCCCAGGACGAAGATATAAACCACTGTGTGTCTGCTGTACAAAAGTCGGGAATGCTGACGGCCCCGTACCTTTGACAATGTCAGATGAGCGTCAAAATATGGGAGTTATCAAAGTGGACCAGAACTTATCTTCAATGGAACAAATCTGGAAGCGCACGTATGAAGACCGCCGAGCGCAATGGAAGCTGAAAGCCTCCGAAAAGCCAGAACCTTCACCATCACCAGGAAATTCCAAAAAAAGCAACTATCGTTCAGGCATACGAGAGGGCATCAACCAGAATAGTCAGGCCAGATTGCATTGGGAAGCTGGCATTCGCAGTGATGTTTCAGGCTCTGACCAAACTTTGGATGTTAACATTGATGCGTTCATATCATGTTACGAGCCGGCACTCAACATAGAACAAGAACGCGCTTTTCGTATAGCAGCAGGACACAGTCTTACGCCAAATGGTTTGCCCCTCCGTATGTACCTTGGGGGACCTGGAGGAACCGGAAAATCTCACGTCATTAACGCTCTCAAATCGTTCTTTGAAGCAAGGAAACAAGCAAGGAGATTCTGCATGTGTTCTTACACAGGCATCGCCTCTCGTAACATTACCGGAATGACTCTCCACTCCGCTCTCTGTCTGGGTCAAGCACAGGGGAGATCAGATAATTCAAAGAGCCGTCGTGATTTGATAGCTATGTGGGAAGGAGTTGATTATCTATTCATTGACGAGGTTTCAATGATTGGGTGCCATTTTCTGTACAGAATCAGTGAAGCATTGTCGCAGGCTAAACAAAACACTGAACCTTTTGGTGGGATCAATATCATCTTTGCAGGGGATTTCTGTCAGCTGCCTCCCGTTGGGGACACCAGTCTCTACTCCAATCTGAAAAAGAATAGGGCATCAACGGAGAAGGGTCAGAAGAGTGTACTGGGGAAACTTTTGTGGTTATCGGTAAATGTCGTAGTTCTTCTGACTAGACCTATGCGACAATCAGGCCCTGATAATGACCGGTTTGTACAACTACTGGGTAGGTTGAGGGTCGGGCAATGTATGCTTGAGGACTATAGGTTGTTGCAAAGCCGGAGGGTCGATCGGGTTTACCCAGATTGGGCTGATCCTGACTGGTGGAGTGTACCACTGATCGTACCTGGTAATGCGGCAAAAGACTTTTTGAATGTTCAGTTTGCGACTGCATTTGCTTCTAGTGTCGGAAAGCCATTACATTGGTATCACTCACAAGATAAACGTGGCGGTTGTCTTCTAGCTGACCCCGCGCTAAAGCTCTTACTTTCGAGGTTACATTCTGGTAAAACTGGACAGAGGCTTGGCAAATTGCCGCTTGTTGAAGGGATGCCAGTGCTGGTTGGTCACAATTATGATGTTCAGAACGGTGTAGTAAATGGTACACGGGGGTTTGTTCGACAAATACGCTACTGTGTGAATCCTGAAACAAAAGAGCGTGAAGCCCTGTCCTGCGTCATTGAGGCCTCGGATGTACTGGGTGAACCATTGCCTGATCTACCAGAGCAATTTGTGGTCAGTTTACGTGAACAAGAAAAAATGCAATTTTGTAATCCGTACACTGGGAATCGTTGCACCATTGATCGTTTGCAGCTGCCCTTAGTACCAGGGTTTTGCATCACAGCACATCGCGTCCAAGGAGCTACAATGACAAAAGTTAAAGTGGACCTCGCAAAATGTCGTGGTACTGAAGCTCCATATGTCATGATTTCACGAGTCAGATCACTGGAAGGCCTTGTAATCCTCCGTGATTTCGATCTGAAAGTCATTCAGTGCAGACAATCAGAGGACTCTCGCAGGGAAGGGCTCAGGTTGCAATACCTTGAGCTTCTCACTAGGCTTGAATATGGAACGTCAGAGGAGAAAGCGGAGGTTTCTGCGTTGCTCGAACACCCGCAGTGGAAGAAGCATGAAGTAGAAGTGGGCCACCGCTGCGCGTGGCAGGTACAAGGCCGGTAAGTTATGTAGCTCATCAATTCAAAAACAACATTCAACTTTAATCAGCTTTTACACAGAGAATAATACTAGCTCTCTTTTGGAAAAGTGGTTCAAACTATCTACATTTGTTGAATTGCACGGCTGAGGTAGAGAATTTACAATGCCATCATAGATCCATTGACAATCTGCATAGTACATTCTTTTTTTAAAGTGACGTTCTCCATGATATATAATTCCAGAAACCACATACTCATGGTTACGGAAAGTGACGGTCCCCTATATTTTCTACTGTATCTAGGGATAGAGTACATATTTCTGCTTGAAACAAGTTGTAGAAACAATCCATAGATTAGTTCTGAGTTTTTGATGCTCAAAGTGGGATGAAGTTGAAGTGGGCCATCGCTGCGTGTGGCAGATATGAGGCCAGGTTTTTGACTGCTGTGATGAAGCAGCCCGACTCTGAGCAGAATCTTCCGTGTTTGAGCTACAAATGGGGATGACACACGGTTTTGACACAGCCACCTGCTGCGATCTCAAGTTGAGTAAGGATGAGTCCTTCGTAAACTCTGGCCTCGTAACCCTCCAAAGTGAACCCCTTCCATAATAGGCAATTTCCAAAAATACAATTTTTCCAACTCGACAACCAATTTTTTCCGGGGAAATATGTTAGCTCCATCTGAAAGAGAAGCATCAAAAATGGGGGGGTAGGATTTTGCCTCTTGTTAATAGCATTTTTTCTGAAAGAGATATTTGAGAAAGAAAACGGCTAAAAATGGCAAAAAACCCCCCCAAATCATCACTTTTTGGCCCTTTCAAGCCATTTTCTTTCTCAAATATCTCACTTGACTTCGTCACAATGTCATTAGCTCACTGTTATGCCAGGTTACTCCAACCACTTTTTCTTTTATGTAGTTCCTGGAATCCATGTCAAGTCCACTTTCAACCCACTTACTCCCCGACACCAGTTCCTCTGCTTTCTTAATTTCTGGGACTTTGTTGACATGATTATACCGCAGTACGTCTCCTTAGTAGGTGTTCCATTCAATTACCTGACTTATGATCTCCAGACCACCTTTCCCGGTCCTGAATCTGTCCTCCCCACCTCTAAAGACATGAATACAGTCCTAGTTCACCCTCTACCCACTTCATCTGCACCTACATCCATTGGATACTCTCCTGCTTTTTGTCATTACTGCCATTGAGCTTTCAAAAGAATGTCATGTGAACACTCATTTATTTGCTATTTGCACGTAAGCATATACAGTTACTTATACCTTATGAGGCCCGGTATGATTGGTGATTGTTATGTTTAATATCACAGTACCTTTTAGTTCCCAGCACCGTCAACTCTGCTGAGCTCGACAAGAAACAGTAAATGACTCATGTCCTGCATGAGCCTGGCCCTCAATCAGCCTATTAAGGATTCAGTACTTGGAAAGGCTGATTTTCTATACCACCTCAGAACTACATTTTATAAGGAAGAAACGTTGAACTTCATGTGACAATTCTTTCTAAGTTCAGTAGGATGTGCCTTCAAGTTTTTACATCTACTGATCTTACTACCCTTAAATATAAATTTACTTTACCTTGTCACTGCGAATGCCGCTCATATAGTTCTTCACAAAGTGTGCAAAAAATCTATACAGTGTTATCAAAAAGGTTCAGCCCTTGCTACTTGTAGCCTCAACCCCCGCTGGGGCCCGGACATTGCTTTTAGTATGAGTATGCCTGCTAAGGAGAACTAGGTTGGGATTTCCGATCAATTTGTGTCAAGATATTTGGTAAGATTCGTTTTATATGCTCCTCCTCATAACTCTGTTTGGGGAGTAGTGTTCGCAACGTGATATCCGAGAGAGGTTGCGATGCTGAGAGTTTGTTGGATACTAGATTGAGGGCGCTGGGCGGCGACGTGATGACAGTCAAGAAGAAAGCTGTTGAGACGCATGACATGCTGGCAAAAACGGCAGGTGTGAGAGTTTCCCAAGGACTGAGACATGTGCGCAACTCCATGAAGGGCCGACTGCGTCGGAGCATAGGTGTGGTCTTATTTACAACAGAAGGTATTGCTTTGTCAAAGTTTAAGCATAAGGTAACGTGATGAATACCTAAAGGAGATAACATTGGGAACGGGCACAGCCACAGTGCGAGAGCAGTTAAGTAAGAACGATTCCTCATAAATTCGGCCTCGTAATAAATTTGGTACCTGCACAAAGTTACTGACCATCTGTATGGAAGAAAAAGCTCTAAAAAGACGGTAAGCCTATTGAGCCATTCTAAGACATCATGAGAACATGCACTTACAATTTGGTGGACATTTGATGCCCATGGACTTCAGCACGTTGTGTTTGTGGTTGTATTTTGACATCCTCAAAAACTCAGTAACTTGACAGATGATGGGAGACTTGAACTGTAAGGAGGCCATATGTGTGAGTATAGATTGGCCGAGGCAAATCATGTGGCTGACAGGAGCATAATGAGCACAGAAAGAGAGCAAGTCACCTGATGGTCGTTGAACGAGGGCAGTTGATGTGGATATGAATGAAGGAAGAGGGCCATCGCTTTGCGCGGCATGTACGAGGCCAAAGTAAGATGGGACTCAGATAAGATAATGATTTACCTAATGGGTTTAGCTCCAATGAGATAAGATCAACGATATACCAAAAACCCCGATCACCTACGCAAGCTGGGTTGAGTAAGGACGAGTCCTTCCTTCGGTCGGCCTTGTAATGGCTTGCTGACATAAGAGTTTTACGTATTTCTCTCAAAAAGGCATCTTCTCGGGCCAATATTTCAGCAAGTGCTATAGCTACCGAGAAACTGTCTTGCACATGAGTAGATACTACAATGTACTCTAATTATTGACCCTTAGAGAGATATTATCCTTTGCAAAAAACATGAGAAAACGTAGTCTTGTGGTTTTGAGTCGACGCGGGCACTGCTGCAAAATGATGACATAATATAAGGATGTTCACACGATCCCAGGGCTGGTTTTGAGCTTTTTTTTGCGCCGTTACTTTGAAATCTACTGTAATTAACCTCCAGCACTCACTAGAGATTGTATATAGATTCAATACGAGTGCTTGGAGGAGCTTGAATATAAGATAGTAAGTGCTAAGTACTTATGTCGGGTAAATGGTGTAGGTAAGATGGTCGGAACATCAGAGATAGTGATTTTTTGCGTGATTTTTGTTCCTAGTCTTTTATTCAGCCATTTGTAAACATTTCTGAAAGATAATAGCTCAAGACGAGTGAGAAAAGGGTCTTAGATCACGCAGGAACAACGGAGAAGTAAGGAAACAGGCCGTGGGAATATCCTTATATTATGTCAGGATTTGCAGCAGTGCCCGCGTCTATTGTTTGACGCCAGACTACATATACACACACGAAGAGTGTCAAGTGTATATCGTCAGTCTGGATACTCGAGACTAGAGAAAACGTGCGTTGGCAAAATTGTTTTATGTTTGATAGTCATCAACCTAAAACAGCTCATATCTCAACAATGACTGGGGGGTATGGCCGCAAGCGGCGAGGGCCGAACCTTTTGTAGATTAAATCATACCCTCAAGTGTTCATTTTGTAAAGACCATGTCAGCATCAGATTATCAAAATGTCAAATATGGAATAAACGTAAAAAGGTATGTCCTACCAAACCTAATGAGAGAAAGTAGCTATTAAGTAGTTGTATCAGGTCTGCAATGTGACTCCTGATGTCTGTTTTTGTCGTCACTGTCATCATTAAGAAATACCTGACACTGCCTCTGGACATAATTTCGAAGGGTTGAGAGTAACGACGAGGTCCTCCCCAAACAGAGTTATGAGGAGGAGCATATAAAACAAATCTTACCAAATATCTTGACACAAATTGATAGGAAATCCCAACCTAGTCCTCCTTAGCAGGGATGCTCATACTAAAAAGCAATTTCCGGCCCCTGGCGGGGGCTAAGGCCACAAGTAGCAAGGGCTGAACCTTTTTGATAACACTGTATAGATTTTCTCAATGTTGTACACTTTGTGAGAAACTGTATGAGCAGCATTCGCAGTGACAAGGTAAAGTAAATTTCTTTTTAAGGGTAGTAAGATCAAGAACTGGAAATGTCAACCACCGAAGCTCGGAAGTAGATTTAAAAACTTGAAGGCACATCCTACTGAACTTAGAAAGAATTGTCACATGAAGTCCAACGTTTGTTCCTTCTAAAATGTAGTTCTGAGATGGTATAGAAAATCAGCCTTTCCAAGTACTGCATCCTTAGTAGGCTGATTGAGGGCCAGGCTCATGCAGGACATGAGTCATTTACTGTTTCTTGTCGAGTTCAGCAGAGTTGACGGTGCTGGGAACTGAAAGGTACTGTAATAAAACATAACAATCACCAATCATACCGGGCCCCATAAGGTATAAGTAACTGTACATGCTTACGTGCAAATAGCCTGTTACCGGGCCGAGGAAGTCGGAAACCTCTGATCCAAACAGGACCACAGTGACGGACTCTGGTTGTAATCGTAATGATCCATGTGAAGGTCTTGATATATTTGGAAAGAGACCTTAACATATGGAGATAAGTCTAGAAACAAAATGCATTCTTATAAGGAGCCAAACCTAAAGGTTCGGCAATTACTGGGTTCCACAACAGTGAGTGGATACTGCCATGACCAGAAAAATTGCCCCTATAATCCTGTATACTTGAATTTTTTTGAAATACTGTACGATTTTGATCAATTCGCTCACAAGCGGTCATTTTTTCGGCTTTGATAAATCTCAGAAAATCCGCAAAGTCAAAAGAAAAATAATGGCGGGGTTTTTGAAAATGGCGCGTGAAGCGTGACACGCGAATTGATCGAAATTGTACAGTATATGTTGTTTCCATTCTCTGTCTAAATAAAGCATATCTTAATGTCACTGCAAATTACTATAAAATCAACATGTATTCCAGGCAAACAAAGTATATGGGATTGTTGGGGCAATTATTCTGGTTGTGGCAAAAATTAGGGGATAGTGTAGAAACAGGATATTCATTGGGATACAGGTTGATTTAGGTTGACAAGTGTAAAATTCAAGAAATTTGCAAGAAACTTCCCTGAAACATGAATTCGCTCATATTCTTTTAAACACAAATCAATCAAAAAAATTGCCCCAACATTGCTATATACTTCTTTTGCCTGGAATACATGTTTAATACATAGTAATCTATAGTGATATTAAGACATACTTTATTTGGACATAGAATGGAAACAACATTGATTTCAAAAAAATTCAAGTATACAGGATTATAGGGGCAATTTTTCTGGTCATGGCAGTATCCACTCACTATTGTGGAACTGAGTGGTTGTTGAGATATGAGCGGTTTTCGGTTGATGAGCATAAAACATAAAACAATTTTGCCGACACGCGTTTTCTCATGTTTTTTGCAAACGATAATAATGAACAGTCTACCACAGTAGATATTTGGGAAATGCGCAGCTTCCCCCTACTAGATAGTACATGATGTTCTGGTACCCTTCTTATCAATATATGTTTGAATGTTGAGGAAAAACTATTATAGCCTGAATCCGACGAGGATCTGTATTACCAGGAAATAGTGGATTTGGACCTATTCTTAATACAACCAGCCTAACATTGGGGTGACATGTTCTCGTGTTTTCAAAACTTCGGCTTAGGTTATAATGAAGTTGAAGTGGGCCATCGCTGCGCGTGGCAAATACGAGGCCGGGTTTTTGACTGTAATGCGGCCCGAGTCTGAGCGGAATCTTCCGTGATTGCGATCCAAATGGGGATGGCACACGGATTCGACACAGCCACCTGCTTCGAGCTCAAGTTTAGTAAGGACGAGTCCTTCATAAACTCCGGCCTCGTAATTTGCGAAAATGGGTTGAGAGAACACCTACGGTAAATACACAAAAGATATGTGTTCTTCTAAACATGAAGGTAGAAAATTACAGCCTTTTAGGTCAAAATGTATCCAGTTATAGGTTCAAACAGGTGTTTTTTGACCTCTGGGAAGCATAGTGAAAACAAAGATGTACCCCAATTTAATGAACATCACAGCCCCGATGCGGGGACCTTGTCGCACAGACTCGCAATGGAGATTGGCTCGGGGCATACATAAGGCCTAAAAGGATAAAAAAAAGCCGCGTAAGAAAAAATAGGGTTCGAAGAAAAACTTCTGTAGCATGGGCTCAAAAGGGAGCATCTCTGTTGAAGTACGGTGTAGCGTGTTGCATGTCTTGGGAGCATGCATATTTTTGTAGGTCCACTTATGGAAATGCCCTCGCTATCAAGGTCATTTTGTACCAAAACAATTCGCCAGCTACATGGCAAGAAACATTTCCCAGAAGCCCCATAGATCCGCGCTTGCCGAAGTTGGAAATGTCAAAGTATAAGAATAACAACATTCAGATATGCACGGGACACTGAGTCCCCGTTATCTACATGTTTCAGAATCCCAGTGTCTGTTCATTAGACGCCTGGTTGGTCATTCAACAAGTTTATTCCCAGTTTCCAGTGAGTTTTTTGCAGAGGTATAACGGTGGTATTATGAAATTCAACAACGTCAATAGGAAAATTGGTTGAATGCGACTAGCTACAGCGAGTGGGTAATTATTCCTTCTAGAATTTTTCTCAGACATACGCTCCCGGTATCCCGGTAAGAATGACTTTAGCAATGATTGGTCGAAGCTGTTCATCCGTCACATTTTCTGGTGTATCAGAGCTTCGCGTCAACTGAATTCCCAGCCTCTGTAAAGAGAAGAATTGAGGAGAATTCAGCAAATGAGTTAATTACTCATGTTTAACGACCCAGTGACGTACCAAGATATCCCCGGTCTTCAGAGCTCTCGGTGTTCCACTGTCGAGACGTTCATCATTGATGAAGGTTCCAAAGCTCGAGTCTGTATCCTCAATGAAAATCTTGTATTCCATTATCCAGGAGTCCGGTCAGCCCCATGATCAGACTCAAATAGCCAAAAAGGCAAGGGACGCGTTCCTCACCTGGTCACTGGCTGTCCAAACTTGTGCATGATTCGCGCCCAGAGCAATCGGAGACACCGTAGATCTTAATGAAGAGACTGTCTGGCCAAAATACCCGTTTGTCGGGAGAGCTCGACGACTGGCCAATTGGCTGTGTGTAGGATGGGATTGTAGACCCAAAATAGTCGGAGGATATTCGGCGCCTTGGAGGAAAATGAATTTTTCGGGGAAGTGAAAGCTATCCGCTGTGGCTTTGAGATTAATCATAGGTGGGGTGGGGATACTCATGGTAGGAGATGCGGTGACTAGAATCGGATTGGAGACGATGGAGTATTTCTACAAACAGGTACAGTTATAAGAGGATTAGAAATACTTGTTACCCTCCTAAAGATTGAAAACAATTTGTAGTTCGCTCACAGGATCGAACAAGTCATTGGTCATAATATCTATTAATCTCTACCGTTCCACTTCGCCAGTCACAGGATGCAAGTGATATTCAGAAGAGGCCCCAAACTTTAACTTTCATGTCCGTGGAAAGACTGAGACAGACTGAGAGACTTGAGTTACATGCCCGCATTTGTGTTTCCTAGCGATTAGTATTTCTGTACCTGTCTAATTCCTTCTTGCCATGTACCAGACGAATTGATTTGGTACAAAAATTAACAGATCTGACCCGAATTATTATATTCATCACCAGCAGTGTAAGGTCAGGGAAGGATCAAATCGATCTGTAGCTATTGAGGATTTTAACTTGGTATAAATCTTGTGTATACAGCCGCAGTGACAGTGACCAGGAAGGAGCTTGAAGGATTATCGTAGTCCGAGCTGAAAGGATTACGTCGACCTTGGATACTGATACGCCGGAAGTGATGTCTTTTTGGTGGAAAAAGTCCCGAGAGCCACAAGATTGGGGACTAATTACGGTTCACAATGTACAGAATGTTGTTATTCTTATACTTTGATATTTCCAACTTCGGCAAGCGCGGATCTATGGGCTTCTGGAAAATGTTTCTTGCCATGTAGCAGTGGCGAATTGATTTGGTACAAAATGAACAGATCTGACCCGAATTATTAGATTCATCACCAGCAGTGTAAGATCAGGGAAGGATCAAATCGATCTGTAGGTATTGAGGATGACTTGGTAAGTCTTGTGTATACAGCCACAGTAACAGTGACAGGAAGGAGCGTGAAGGATGATCGTAGTCCTAGCTGAAAGGATTACGTCGACCTTGGGTACTGATACGCCGGAAGTGATGTCTTTTTGGAGGACAAACTCCCGAGAGTCACCGGTATGTGCAAATCTGCGTTGCACCCCTGCGTTGCACCTGCGTTGCAGTCACGTGACCTGTGTTGCAGTCGCTCGATCCATCATAGTCTGAGCCCGAATTTTGAGAAGATTGCTTCAGTTACTGGATCTTTAAGTAAAAAACTACAACTACTTACTTCATTTTACTTAGTGCTTGTTTTAGCTTCAATGTAAGACTCAAATAAGTACTTAATGTAAATCTGTTTCAAACATTCAGACTCGGAGATCATTGTTTTTTGGTGGTGATTGAAATTAGGCTAGTTATCTCAAACCGTAAGATTGGACTAAGTATGCTTAGAGAACCCATTTGGGCACTTCAACGGTCAAAATACTTGAACACTTCCCTATAAATTGAAGTGTAACGCAGGTGCAACGCAGGTTTTACGTAACTGCAAGAAAAAGATCCTTTGCAATACTTCTTGCTCTCTTTGCCATCCCAAATAGTCTCAGAAGTAATGGAGCCTTTAATGTGAGAACCACGACCATTACTTCCTGAAGCACTCCGCATTGGCCACTGCACAGCAAGTCCATTTGTGGAGACAAATTCTTCATGGTTCAAATCCATCCCAAAATCTCCATTGGGCCAAGCCCATGGCTCTGCCAGCAGCTGAAGAGAAGTGAAGATGATATTCTGGTCATGACCATTACAACACTCAGCATGGGGCTGAGGTGATATTGGGGTGTAGGCAGTGAGACGGGCTGGATCGGTTAAGTCAATCTTAGCCCATGTCTGGTTGTTTTTGGTCTGGGCATGGGACTGAGTGGCAAGAGAGGACTTGGAATGATTCTGGGATTTAACAGATGCGGGATTCAGCTGGGTCTGGAGAGCCGGTGACTTGATGGAAGGGGCATGAGACTTGAGAGGCTGATGGAGACTAATCTCTGGAGGTGGGGGTTTGGAAAGACCATGAGTTGTAATAGCTGAATAAAGACTAAGCATTTATTGATCTATTTCAGGACTGTAAGGAATAATATTTACCATGATGGGTATTTTCAGGATCAACATTTCCAGTTGCCACTGAGGATGCAGCAGGAAGAGATAGGAAGGAAGCTTGCTGTTGTGTGTTATCTGTGAAAGAGACACTTTAAAATGTATCTCTTCCATGTATTGTTGTACTTACCATGGCGATGAATTGATATGTGTATAAGATCAGCATTCTGAGTAATAAGATTGACACCAAGTGGTTGATATTCCATCTTTCTGCTATGACTGGGAGTGACAGCACTGTCAAAACCATGGACTTGAGGCATATTTGTTGAGACATCAACATCGACAGCCAGAATCTCCTCAATTCCAACAATAGATCCTTTTCAATGTTAGAATATAGAGGGGATGTGAAGGTAAACTTTGCTCCTACCATTCTGGTAAATTGGCACCCTGACCCGGTCCATAAGATCATTCCTTTATCTCAAACATACAGCTTCAGAGCCAAGCTGTAAGTCTGACTGGGAAACTTTTTCAAATTGCATGAGTTTTCCTAATTAACAAAGGAGTAATAAGATTGGTGCTCTCAGATTTAGAATTATTTCCCCTTAAAGTCACCTTTGTGATAGATTGGAATGTTGGTGTAGTCTTCATGTTTTGGTGAAGTGTTCACAGCTGGATCCGGAGAAGATAAGATTGTATGATTTGCAACTTGTTTTATAGATTAACAGATTCCAGAAGAGTACTTACCAGTGGTTGAATCTTGAGCTTTAGTGCTGGAGTCCTCATTATTTGCTGAACTTGACCTTGAATCCCTGTAAATTTGTATTAACAGGGCTGATCTATTCAATATAAATAGAAATAACCTAAGATTTGGTTTACACACTAGTAGCAATATAAATAATTCTTCAGAAAGAATTGTGGATTAAAACACGTACTATCATTTGTCTCTTTACCAGGTGAGCCAGCTTGGTTATTGCTATTCATGACAGAGCGTGGATGCTTGGTGCCAAGCTGATTACCATATAAAGCACTGGACACTACTCAAAGAAAACATAAAAAAAATCCATCTAGCTGTAGTGTACATATTCATAATGTCTTACCAAGTACAGGGGAGCAAAAAACAAGGGGGTCGGAATAGGACTTCAAATATTTGACGAAGGATTCTTTAAATAAATGATTAGCGGAGCCATCAATTTGGACGGAAATAAATATCCCCATTAACTTAGAAGGCGCCCGAGAGCCAAGAAATGGGGAAATCAAAATTTCTCACAAGTACGAGCAGAGTACCATAGAAGAATACCTAAAAACTGTTATAGCTACTAATGTACGTAGTACATATAAGAATATCGTACTTCTTTGGAGTGTGCGAAGGGACTTTCAATCATTGTGACATTAAAAAGTGTGCAACGCAGGTTTTACGTAACTGCAACGCAGGTTTCACGCCCTTGTGAAACCTGCGTTGCACCTGCGTTACACTTCAAAATCTGTTGCCAGCTACGAAAATCATGAGTGATTCCAATCTCAACTCAATGTAAGAGACTTTATTTGTTCCTTCTTTTGAAAAAATGATTGATGGAAGAGTCATTAGTCTTCAGGCTGGAAATAATACTGTAGCATTTTGTTCGATTCGCTCAAGGTCCGCTACTGTGACCACTTGAGCGACTATAAATTTCACTCATAGGGCACTGTGACGTGTGACCAAAAAAAATTCACTTTTTCGCTTACAATTTTTAGACTGGTATAGGACAGAGTGGGCCTCTCTTTTGCCTTCCTCTCTTGCCTTCATTGCTTGATTCTTATGTCTTTCCCCGTATATTGAGTACAAAAAATAATATAGAACTTTGATACTGTGCAAAAGAAAAATTGTGAGTGTGACACACTTGGTAAGGATTTCACTCATGAGGTACCGTTACTGAGAATAACACCCAAGGATTTTGACAAAGCATGTGATGCGTGACACGCGAATTGAACAAAATGCTATAGTAAGTGCGTGCTATTTCATTGTACGGAGATATCGAACTCACAGTAAGAAAATTATAGCGGTCACCAAACTACCTCTGAGTAAGCAATTTTGAAAATCATAAAATAACTATAATCAAATAGGCTGAAAATATAAATAGATTCTTCAGAGACAGTAATGGCAATACTTTCAATGGCCCAGTCAATAATGTACGACATGATCTTAAAATACGCTATCATATGTCTGGTATGTTATACTTCTACATTAAAGCAGCACAAATAGTCATTTGAATTATATTTAGATACAAGAATTCAAGATATCCATAAATGGATTGGTGCACCAGATCCTTCAACTAACTTTGTTGCAGCCTGCAATAACTTGTAGAGGTGTCAGCGAGTCACCCCTACCTGCAGGTATCTGCGGGTGGACCCGCAAAATGACCTGCAGGTAGAGGTGACCCGCGGATCATGACCTGCACAGGTCCGGATCCGGGACAGGTCACAGGTCAGGGACCCTAAATTTCACTGATCCGCAAGTTGACCTGCAGGTAATCCATAAATTTTTGTGACTGCTGCCTCTAAGTCTTTTTTCAAGGGACAAGTCAAGAGTAGAGACCTTTAGGCTTTTATCATCTTATTTAGTAGGTCAATAAATTTTAGTTAATATTATAGTCCACAGACCACATATTTGATTTGTATTTATATCAGTTTAAGGATTCAACAAAACCACACATTTTGTATTTCTAGAAGTATTCACACAAACTTCTCCTTGATTATTTATCTGGGTCCTTAGAAATTGTGGCACCAAGTGATTGAAGGTGAAAGAGTATTGAAAAAAAATGTGGAACATGATCTAGTGTATACATATTGATGAGTTACACAAATTTCATTTCTGGACATTCTTCTCAAACTCAATATTTAGAGATGAAAGTGGAAAAATGCTCCAAAATAAATAAAATAGGCCTTGTAAATACAGTACTTTGTAAAAACCAAAAGGTTACTACATCAGTGTGATCTGTAGTATATAGTCCTGCTCTGCCCACATTTTTAGATTTTTTGACCATGCCATTGTTGAGCAACATTGGAGTATAGTGCTTGAGTCACATGACTTTGCCTTCTGACCCTGTCCTCGAAATGTGATGTCTGCTTCTCAACAATTGCATGGTCAAAAAATCTAAAAATTTGTGCAGAGTGAGACTAAATACTCCAGATCACCCTGATGTAGTAACCTCTTGGTTTTACAAAGTACTGTATTTACAAGACCTGTTTTATTTACTTTTGGACCATTTTTCCACTTTCATCTCCAAATATTGAGTTTGAGAAGAATGTCCAGAAATGAAATCTGTGTAACTCATCAATATGTACACACCAAATCATGTTCCACATTTTTTTTCAGTACCCTTTCACCTTCAATCACTTGGTGCCACAATTTCTGAGGACCCAGATAAATAATCAAGGAGAAGTTTGTGAGAGAACTTCTAGAAATGAAAAGTGTGTGGTTTCTTTGCATCTTCAAAATGATGTACAGCACAAATAAATAATTGCACAGTTTTTGGACAATTTCATCTGTTTGTGACTTAATTCCTTGGAGGTACCTGCGGGTACCTTACAAGTACTTGCAGGTACCTTTGTAATTTGATGACCTGCGGGTACTCAGAGACCTGCAGGTAATTTGACCTGCGGGACAGGTACCCGTAGGTGCAGATCCGGGACAGGTCACAGGTCACCATTAAAAAAATTAAATACCTGCAGGTACGGATCCGGGTGGATCCGCGGGTGACTCGTTGACACCTCTAGCAATAAGATGACAGAAGGAACTGGCCTCTGGCTTGTGAATGATGGAAACTTTGAAGAATGGAAAAACCAAGGTGGTTTATTCTGGTTGCAAGGCAAAGGTTGGTGTAATTTTCTATGGATATACTGATACTGACATTATCAATCAAACAGCTGGCTCTGGAAAAACATTCCTATGGTACAATTTTCTCTGGAGTTAACATTATACATTGGACTAACATAAATACAGCACAAGTGCTATTGAAACTCTTCAAAAGTCTGAAAACCACTAGTGTTCTATTTCTATTTTGATTACTTGGATTCTAGCCAATCCAAGACAGGATATGAAGGACTGATTGCATCTCTTCTTACTCAAATTGGGACACATTCAGGATATAATCACACTGATTTGGACAGTCTTTATAAGAGCAATCAACAAGGACACACCAAAGTTCCTGCTCATATTATGAAAACAACTATTCAGGAGACTCTCAAGAAATGTCCTGAGACTCAGGCCACATACATTTTTCTTGATGCAATGGATGAATGTAAAAATGATAACCCAGTCAAAAGCTTAGTCCTGGATCTACTTACACTGCAAAATATCCGTATCTTTGTCACTAGCCGCCACTCTAGCTTTGTTAGTACTAGTTGGAACTTGTCTTTGGATTCTCTTGGTAGAAATGAGGATATCCTAGTACATATCAGCAAAGTACTCACCTCACATGAATCATTCAAGGGTTTGGAAGAAGAAATGTGGGCTGAATTACTTAAGAAGGCTGATGGACAGTAAGTTTATTCCTTATTATACAATACAACATGAACTGACAGAATGCAGGATACGCTGGGTGGACCACCAGCTTACATCTCTTCAGGAGCTTGGGACTAAAAGGGCAATTCAAATAGCTCTCAAAACTTTCTCGAAAACCGTTGAGGACATATATGCCTATGCACTAGATAAAATTCCTGAAGAACATAGGGATGAAGCTGAATGTCTTCTTGAATGGATATTGTTCTCTTATCAACCACTCAAAATTGAAAATGCTGCAGAAATTTTAGCAATTGATGTTGGAAAACAAGAAGTGAATAACTATAGAGATGATCTGTCAGAGAGTAATCTGTACAAAAGCATTAGTTCAACTATAATTGTGATAGCAGGAGGTGATTACAATGAGAAGAATGTGCAACTGGCACATCCATCAGTCAAAGAGTTTCTGATTGGAAGAGAGTCAGGCCATTCAAACAAAATCTATGTGGATGAAGAATTGGCACATAAATTTATTGCACAATCATGCATTACTTGTGGCCGCGAAAGTGACGGTCTGGTTTATTTTCTACCCTATCTAGGAATTGAGTTTATATTTATGCTTCAAACAAGTTGTAGAATAAATTTATGGATTAATTCTGAATTTTTGGTCCTGAAAGTGAGACCCTCCGAAGTGACTGCCTTCCATAATAGGTAAATTTCAAAAATACGATTTTCCCAACTCAACAACCAAATTTTTCCAGGAAAATCTATTAGCTCCATCTGAAAGAGAAGCATCACAAATGGTGGAGTGGGAACTTATCCCTTGTCACCAGCATTTTTTTTGAGTGAGTTATTTGAGAAAGAAAACACCAAAATTGTCACTTTTTGGCCATTTTTAGCGATTTTTTTGTCACCAGCATTTTTTTTGAGTGAGTTATTTGAATGGCCAAAAAGTGACAATTTCGGGGTTTTTGGCCATTTTTAGCCGTTTTCTTTCTCAAATATCTCTCGCAAAAAAAATGCTATTGACAAGAGGTAACCCCCCGCCTCCCTCTTTTCAATGCTTCTCTTTCAGATGGAGCAAACGGATTTCCCTGGAAAAAATCGGTTGTTGAGTTGGAAAAATCGCTTTTTTGAAAATTGCCTATTATGGAAGGCAGTCACTTAGGAGGGTCTCACTTTGGGCACCAAAAACTCAGAATTAATCCATAGATCCATTCTACAACTTGTTTGAAGCATAAATATATACTCAATCCCTAGATATAGTAGAAAATATACTGGACCGTCACTTTTCGCGGCCACGAGTAGAGCTTTCAGTCAAATTCTTACCCTCATGTTCGTTTGGTATTCCTTATAATTTTATCTCTGTTTACATTCCTGCTCTCATGATAGATGGAGTGACTGTTATTATTGTTTGCATAAATGGTGAGAATCTTGATCTCACAACAAAAGTATAAAAAATATAAAACTGAGCAAAAACAGCTTATATCTCCATAACAAAGAAGAATTACCAAATGGGACAAATTACAGCATAACCAGAAAAACCCCCCCAAGAGATTAATTAATTTTATTTTTAAAAATTAAGTAATTAAATAATGAAATATTACCTAATTTTGAAAAATAAAATTAATTAATTTCTTGGGGGGGGTTTCCTGGTTATGCTGTAATTTGTCCCATTTGGTAATTCTTCCTTTTTATGGAGATATAAGCTATTTTTGCTCAGTTTTATATTTTTTATACTTTTATTGTGAGATCAAAATTCTCACCATTTCTGCAAACAATAATAAGGACAGAAAAAACCGGAAAAGAAGAGGAAACGTAGAGCAGATTAGTTAGAAATATTAATATAGCTTTTAAGTTGTAAGCAGGTATGTTCTATGGAACTTGATATCGGAAAGAAGTATTAATTTGAAAGTCTGGGGCGAGAATCCCAATGTCCAATCTCATCATCATCATCATCTTCTAGAGATACCTGACGACGTTTCTGTACAGATTTTGAGGGCTAAGAGCAACAGCAAGATCATTCTAAAACAGAGTTAGCAAAAGATGAAGTTACCAGCAGAAATATAAAACAGACCTTTCTCAGTACCTTGACGCATATCAATCAGAAATCACAACCCAGTTCACCTTTATAGACTTATGCCTAAAAAGATAAGGGAATAAATGAATTGGTCAGATTGAGAAACATGATGAGATAAACCCGAGGAGAAACAATGAGTTGCAGAACAGTGGAGCTTCCAAGAAGATGTAGGTCATGGAATGACATCAGCTTTGTATCCTTCTTTGCATGGTCCATAAGTAGAACTTCAGGAATTGGGTTGAACTTCATGTCAGCTTCGGGACCCAAGTGAGAAAGAACACCGAAGGGATCAGGTTAGTCACTAGCTCTTTCCTCCTAGAAGCAGTGTGAATGACGGGGTAATCAAAAATAATAGACTAAAACTTATATCAAGGACAGCAGTGTTTGGGATGAGGACTGATCGTTTTGTAAAACTAAACATACTGTTGGCCGGACCATTGGGATTACCCTTGAACTTGATGTCCTTCGACTTTGTAAATACCTGAAAAATAAGTATGGTGGAAAAGAAAGGAAAGCCAAAAAAGAAAACAGCCACACCTCAAATTTTTGATTGATAGCATTGAAAATATTGACTGCAAGCACTCGGTCCTCTTTGGAGATGGGTTGTGCTGGGATGAACCATTCATATTGTCTCCAGGTTCTGATTCACATCATTGCTTGATTTCTATTGGAGATAGACCACCATTGATCCAAATAATCAGATGAATGTGAAGAGAGCCATGACCCTGGGCCACAACAACCCCATAGTAGACAGACACCTCTCCTTTTACACCTTTTTTATTTATACGCTTTGTGCCAAGTAAAATCTCCAATAAATTCTTGACAGAAATGTCAAAAAATTCAGCTGCAGCCACAGGAATCTGAGAGATGAATGTGCAACACTCCAGGTTCTCAGAACCAGGTTTTAAATCATCAAAGAACTTGTCCAAGTCAACATCACGCCCAGCAATTTCCTGTGCAATGAGATTGTTGGTGTCAGTAGGATTTAGAGTTAAGAATATATGTGGAAGTCCATCATTGTTTACAATAGAAAACATCTCCTCACGCATACTCTGAATCTCAGCCATTGAGCCAGGGACATGCTCAGCTACATAATTGATATAGTTAATCAAATCCGCTGCTGCTTTTTCACCCTCTGTCTCCAGACGTGCAAATGGGTTCTTTTTGAGTTTTTCAGTATAACTTTCCACTGTAGAATCTGATATCTTTTCAAGTAAGGCATTTACACGTGGGAACCAGGATTTTTTGACTGAAAGTCTTGCATTGAAGATGTCTGTCTACGTTGCAAAATGTTTCCCATGACAAATGTAAATGAAAGATGTGTCTGAAAACGACGATTTGGACCACTCTACAATATGTGGGTGATGTGAGGTTTGACATCAATATTCCGGAACCCTATTGCATCATTTGAGCAAACATTGTCATTTTCCATCATTCCAACACCGTAGGGAAATAATGTTGGCCATAGATAACCAAAAAGCTCTGGATTATTACGTGTTGGAAGAGGGGTGGAACCAGAGGGTAATTTAATAAAAGGTTCTGTACCACTTTTAGTCTTTGGAGAGCAGCTAGCTTTCTTACCTTATAAGTTGAATCAACATGGTCAGCATCAATGACAGTGGATGAGGGCATACCAAAAGGTGACACATTTTCATTACATCACTCTGCATTTGCTTGTTGAGTGTATGAAGAGCCTTCAGAATTGGCATTTGTCCTAATGATACTTTGCAATGGGATTGGTATACCGTGTTCAGGATATGAAGCAGCATTTGATTCCATTGCACATAAATCTAGGTCAGAATACAATGGATTATGCAACTTAAGCCACTTGAGGGCTTCAATAATTCTTGATCTACAGATCAAAAGAGGAGTCTTGGTAAATGTATCAATTGTAACATCTGTGTTAGGAGATCCTACAAGAATAACACAAATCTCATCATGAAGTTCATTCAATGGAGGTAATAGACATGTAGCTAATGGACCCGGTTCCTGTGGAAATATACATACATTTCCCCGAGAAGCATACTGTCCAGAGAGTCCAAGCTCAAGCTCAAACATACATTTGGTACTTTGTGCTAGTGCAATGCATTGTTCTTCTAGAAAGGATAAATCTTGGAGTTCTTCTGGAAGAGTCCCAATCCAAGTACCATTTGCATAGCTGCGGAGGGAATTTCTCGAAAAGTACGACCTCATTGTTGTTGAAGATTATTAGTAGAACAATGTACTTTGTGCTTACAAAAGGGACAAAGCCGATAGCAATTATTCTCAATTGTTTCTGCGTGGAAACATTCAATTCCAGGTTGAGAGGACTTTTCATGTAACTCACATATAGCAGCTTGAAGCAATGAAATATCAAGCTTGGAACATGGTATCAGTGATATTTCATGAGCATGCCGAAGACCACCACAGAAAGAACATTCAAGACTTTGAATTGATGTATTGTTAAGGTAGGTGACATCCACAGGTATCGAGGTCATGTGCACCATTATGTAAGCGGCCAATTTTTTTGGGACCGTTCATCGAAGTAGGAAATGGTGAATTTTTGGGTACTATAATACATGTAAAAGAATGATTATTTTTCGCGAAAGCGGCATCCATCTCAGCCTTGAAATCCAGTGGAATTGTCCGATGACCACGATATTTCTTGTTTGCCCACGCTGCCTGTGCTCATTTAATCCATGGGAGTAGCTGTTACCAAAATGCGAGGAACGTGTTGTGAATCTACATTCATTTATGTATCAGAAGATGATAAAACACTTTTTACAGAACTGACCTTCTCATAGATATAAGGGGTACTGCATCCAATGAGGCAATCATATTCTTCTCGAGATCTTCTTCTGATGAAGACATTGGAAACATGCGATAAATGCGCTTCGCATAGCCCCAACATTGCTCAATGATACTCCGGGAAGAAGATGACCTAGTATCCGCGCGCCTCACAATGCTCCTCAAGTCTTGATTTTTGATTAACAAAATCAGGTTCCGAGTAAAGAACATGACGACAACAGCAATCTGTGCATCCCTTAGGACATTTGAAACCTGGACATTGTGCTTTGAGGTTACAAGGCCGAATTGATGAGGACTCGTCCTTACTGATCTTTGGTTCGCTGGCTGGTTGTGGGCAAACCCATTTGGTATGTATGTAATGTCATGCTGATATTGCCACACTGTGTGGTTTTTTCCATTTTACTGTAAGTGCCAGAACCTTGTGCCTGGCCACGTCAGCTCTATCATTACTCTCGACATCCATCAGTGACTCAAAAAATGATGCACTTCACGTGACTGGATCTAATTATTAGATTGGGGTCACGTAATGCATCATTTTTTTGCGGTCACTGTAGTTACGAGGCCCTTAAAGGCCGAGTTAATTTACAACGATCTCCAAACCGTGGGAAGGGCGCATATGTTCACGGTCACAAGACCGGCACTTTCAACAACCGGAGCCGTCTTGCCCTGAGGTGGATTTTCGAACTAGGTACGAGACCATTAGGTAACATTATGTTGTTGTGTTTGGACCTAAGGCTATTATCATCTAGCTCGACCTAAGCTCATTGCCTGTGACATTAGTACTACAAAAACCAACTTGCACTGAAACGTACCAATACATTAGTTCCGTATTATGTCATTTTCAAAACAGTGCATCATGATTTATTTCCTTTCACCAACATTTCTGTCTTGTTTTCAGAATAGTACAACATTCTGGTGACATTTCGGTCAAAATAGAATGGCATATAAAGGAAGAAGACAATTCCAAAAATGGATGCTATACCTTATCCACAAGCTGAGTAGATTTATTATTATGTTCAGAACCCGTGAAGGAACTTTGATCTTAGGATATCATCTAACAGAGTCAATAGGATAGGAAAGGAAAGGGAGAAAGGGGAAAGGGAAGAATCAAATGGTAAAGGGAGGAATAAGAAAGGAAAGGAACAAAGGGAAAGGGAGTAAAATAAAAAGGATTGGGAATGGTTAACAGTGAATAGGAAAGGAAAGGAACAAAGGGGAAAGGGGGAAAAAATCAAATGGTATGGTGGATAGAATGTATAATATGCGGAAACAATGTTGCATAAACAAAGTAAAGAGAAATGAAGAGCAGTGAAATGAAAATACAGATCAGAATTAAACATGGAACCTCATATGATATTTACTACCCAAGAGTCTGAACTTAAAAGTTGTGTGTACCTATATGAAGCAGAGATTGAGTAGACTGTACAAAAAAGAATCTGTGTATATATATATAGCTTACATTTGTGTGACCAATGTGGTAGGTACTTAAAGAAACAAGAAAAGAAGAAGCTCAACCTCTGAGTGGAAATGTGAATGGAAACAGAGAACTGATTTGGTTGCTAAGCCTGGAATCTTTGAAGAAAAAGGAAAGGAAGGAAAGAGAGGTTCCAGTATGAAGAAAACTGTTCTCCAGAAGCAGTTGACATTTTTCCAAGGGAAGGATAATGCTTGGACATGAGTATGTAGTGGCTCATAGTAGATAAGTGAGAAAAGGTCTTCAAAGGATGGACTGGGTTGATGACACAGCTTGACCAGCATTATAACTAGTACCAACCTGAATATCCTTGCTCCCCCATTCCCCCCTAATTACTTTGATTCCCTCATCATGATGCATCCAATTATGTTATTAGGAGCAGGGCAAGGCAAAAAAAATATATTAGTTTTCTGAACCAAAAGCAAGCAGTAGATTCAGCACCAGCCTGCCAATGATGTGTAGGGCAAGAGAGCAAGAGAGCAAGATGTCAGGTAGCATAAAGTGACATGGTTCTGGAATCTGGACAAGAAGAGGGCAAGAAGACAAAAGGTAAAGTAGAACAAACTTCAACAAAGCCTATGTGTTGACTCATTGATGCTACTGACTCCATGCATTTTACAATGGTATTACCTGTGGGACTCAAACATTGCACAATGGACAATTGAATGCAGATACTGTCAATGATCAGGTCTTTGAAACAGCTGACAGTGGAAGGAAAATAATGATTGGTACATTGTATATCAAGTATTAAAGAGGCAGGGTTTGATAATACTGTAGGTTTATGACATGATCTGAGCTCAAGCCATGTGGTGGGACTGTTGAGTAGTTGTTCAGCTGCACCTGTGGTGCGTTATGATCTGCAAAATGACCGAAGTTCTGGGGTGTGTTATGCATTACACAAGGTAAACTCACCATGTGCACTGAGTTTGACTTAATAGTTTGAAGCTTACTTGGAAGTTTATGAGATTGAACTCAACACATAGCTGCCTAGAAGCTTTATGATACAAAGTTAGATTAATCTGACAGTATTTTCTTCTATTGGTAATCAGACCATGTCAGTCTTCTAGTTTCATCAACCATTGCTATGTTAATGCCATTCAAAAAGTCTGCCTTTCCAATCACAAGAATTTTTATACTATGATACATGTACATACTAGTCCGATAAAATTTTAATAGAAGGGCCTCGTACCTTGCCATGCACAGCAATGGCACCTTTACCCAGTCCCATTTGGTGTGTATGTCATGCCGATAAATATAATGCTGCACTGCTCGGTTCTGTCTGTATTGCCGTAGGTGCCAGAAACTCATGCCTGACTACAGCTTTACTCTTGACGACTGCGATCATTGGCATGAACCTCCATAGTACACCGTCATTTTGAGCCCTCAAGCTTTCGAGATACCATGTACAACCTCTTCAACTCTATCTCTTTTCTGCTCTCTTCTGCTGCTCTTTTTCATTGCTCTTACATTCCTTTCCTAATATTCCATGCAGTACATTACAGCTCTGTTACCCATCGATCGATTCACTGCGAGCCCGATTGTCCAAGCAGTGCATGTCTGCTGTTTTCCGATATCATCCTAATTGACTTGCAGGAACCTTCTTACAACGGGGAAAGCTTCTAGTATGTTATTTCTGCTTGTGTTCATTATCTATATTGACAACCCTTATAAGTTCTTCATCCGGAAATTGCACATCCTTCCCCGGAAACTTAACTGAAACCACCTAAGGAAACTTAACTGAAACTACTTATGGAAACTTAACTGAAACCACTTTTGAAACTTAACTGAAAAACCTAATTGAATCTGCCCTTGAAAATTTAACTGAATCTGTCCCTGAAAACTTATCTGGACCTATCACTGAACTTGCTTATCTGGAGTTGCAGGGTGGCAGTGCACTTTACTATGAGTTGATTCCTTTTGGTATATCTCATTAATCTTATCTTATACTAGTTTTGTCACTTTAGTGGCACTTGGGCTTTGGCAACCCAGCATCAAATCAAGGCCTCGTACCTGCCGCGCGCGAAGCGACAGCCCTATTCCTTCATTAGATGGATCAGGAAGGTTGTGACCCTTTTTCCGACGTTCTTAAATCAGAACCCACATTCCCTTAAAATAACCCGGATACTGCTTGTGATTCCTTGGATAGTACAGTTTCTGTGGTTTACCATCCTTGAATGTGCCGTCTTTCATTTTGACCAATGAGTCAGGTTCTTCGTTCTTGCCTTTGACCTTGCACATAAAATTATGGTTAGGCTTGACTTGCATGTATCAGGCGCTGAGTGCTTTAGCTGGACGTGCTGTATGAATGGTTGCATTGTCATATGCAAAGATGCGTTTGTCGTTGGGATAATCTTTATCAAGGATATTCATCGCAGCTGTTACCTGATCCAAAATGTCATCTGTAGTTTGATAGCCATCTCGGTTCTTTCCAGGTCGGAAAAGTGTCTGAGTGGCCTTCAATTTCCCGCTCCAATTTGATATCAGTTTTTGGTTAAAGCTTTGAATACAAACACAGCTTACCTGTCTGCATCATGTGTTCTTCCAACAAGCCAGCCGTAATCTGGGGACACCAAGTCTGCAACCATCATCGATGCTCCCTCACCTTTAGCATAGGGCTTTGCAGTTTCGGATTTGTGAACCCAGCGCAATTTCCAACGGTCGTGTGCATAGAAAATTGATTTGTCATGGTGCCAAATTACAACCACCCTTCCGACATCGGGTCCTGCAGCAAAAACATGTTCCTTCACATCACCATCCTTGGTACCATCAGATTTCCACCAGCGTGTCATATTTTCAAGTGCCTGCCATGTCAGAGGAAACTTGTTCTGTCAGTAGTCAACCACGTCCTCTCGTTCATGGCCATCTGAATGCTGTCTTTTAGGCTCAGCCCTCCATCGGTACTCCATGCGTTTCATCCATCGTTGAGCAGTTCGTAAGCTGATTTTCTTTTTGACCTTCAGCCTTGCTTGAAACTCTGGTGTTGCAACATATTAAACAACATCATTGGCAGAAACCCATTTACCAAGGGTCTGGAGATGAAGGTGAATATCAGCTGCGAGGTCTTCATCTTCCAGGATTGAAACATTAGACTTTCCGTACTTTGCTGTTGGAAGGTTTGCGGGATCCTTGCAAAAGTCGATTGTCCACTTCCAGAGCATTTTGGATAGCCAAGGTCCCTTTCCACCCACCTGCACCATCATATTTGCATGACTGGTCCACTGTGTATACCCAGCAGCTTTATACAATCGAAGAAAGCCAACCATAAGCTCCAGCATCAGGAAAACTACACCTGGATAATAATCATGACATTACTAGAAATTACTGTTAAAATCGGTTAATTAACGACATTAGTGACGTTAACAATGTTAGCGGAAATTACCGTTAAATTCGCCGGTCCCCTCTACGCATTAACAGTTCTTATTGCTACATTAGTAGTATCCTAGCTATGCTGTACTAGTATTGTTCCCATTATTTCATCATACTAACAATAACCTACTGGTTGATTATCGTTACATTTGTTCATCTTATATCACAATAGACACAAATACAGAAATGCAATGGGTCAATTGCCCGTCTCATTGAAGTGAATGTATCAATACAAAAAATATAGTACGAGTTGAGTAACCGGACTGTCATAGACAGGTTAGTGAGTCATGATACTGTTCACTCCCTAAAAGCACCCTGCCCAACACACGCAGACTGACGCCAGAAGAACCATCTTCCTTCTACCTATTTAACTCACTAACACATGGGCAGTCAACAGAATGGACAGTGGGGAAACGAGGGACATAATTTTTTGAAGCCTTGGTAGTGGGAATGATTTGAGTAGGGAGGTCGAGCCTGGACAGTTTAAAAATAAGAATTGCGAATGCGAGAAAGCCTGATAAAGAACAAAGCTTTACGCGCCACTCATGGAAATACAAGACACCCTGAAGACTTTGAGGTTAGAATATAGATAGCATTGCCGCAGGTATCCCTTGGACCACAGAATATTGTCAAGCTTGAGGGTCATGTGTTGCGAAGGAATGAGCGCTTCAAGAAAGAAAACAGCCTCGGTGGTTATTAGAATATGCAAATGGGGGAGAAGAGTGAAAGCGGAGGATTTGAGCTAATAAAGGGGATGAAAGACTTATGGATTCACAGGACATTAACAAGGAGATAGTTCCAATAACACTGACTCGGAGTCCCCATGACCAGAGTCATTCACTCTCATCATTGCCAGTGCTACCATAGGTGCAGCTCAGACTCCACCTGTACCTCAATTTCAATGTGTTGTTGACTAAACGAAAGAAATGCGTCGTACACAAGATAAGGGACTCGTAAGTTAGCTAATTACCACCGAAAATCAGTTTCGCAGCAGCAGGAACTACATACTTTGCCCCATTGAGGATCAAAAATAGAGCCTCCCTAATCAACAAGAATACGTTGGTCCGAGGACAGTAGAAGTGGTCGAAGTAGGGAAGAAGGAAGAAGGTGAAGTAGAGTCGCGCGAGTTGAACCAAAGTCACGAAATTTTTGAATCTCCGCTCAAAAGAAGTCACGTGCCAAAGAGGATGACTCACTGACGCGTTTGCTCGCATTTATCACATGGCCCGACACTAACCTCAAGTCTATGGGCCTGACGGTTTGTATCGCAGCTTATCCCTTGCCTTATTGTAGGTTTAACTTTTATTACTTGACTCGTGGTACAAAACAGTCTGTTCATCATAGATAGTATTCTACCGATTTTAATTTCTATGAAGCTCGTAATTTCAAAGACTCACATTACTTCACTGATAGACAAGTCAACTTCAAAGCAGACAAGATTTCGAGAGCAAAGGAGGTTTCAAGTTGCTGAAGAAGCTGGTTTTTCATTTGGGACAAGAATGCGAGGCACCTCGGTTTTCACCTCCATCACACAGAGTGAGGTATCCGAAACTCAAAGCCGGTCTACCAAAACACTGTCCCTGTCTGACGCTGACTAACTCAGTTCGAGACACATCCAAGTTGCCAATTTTTAAGTACTTACCTTCACATGTTGCTGTACCCAATAAACAGTAGAAAGATTCCGGAAAATTTATAGTATTTGTTGTCATAAGTAACACTAACTTCCCAATATTGTGCATGATATTAAACCTTTGAATATTAATATCAGATAGTAACATGTAAGGACTGCTAATTTTCGGGGATTCAGATAATTTTGATTAATTTTGACTAATATAAAGGGTATTACCTCCCTTAACAAGGTTATCAGTAATTTCTGATAACTTACTGGTATATTATCCCAGTACTGTTTTCCTGATGAGTCGAGCACGAAGAACATGGTTGAAGTCCAGAACTTTGTAACCTCGTCTGGTATTGCGAGGTGGGTGTAGAATATCTTGCAACACTTACATTGCATATCAACGGAAGCAGATGAAGGTATGTCATGGGTTCCGGGTGGTTGTTGAGTGCCAGATGGAGTTTCGGGCTGAAAAGTGTCATCTGCTTGGATGAATAGCGGCTTGTCATCTCCTCGTGGTTGGATTGGTCTGGGATTTAATTGTGGAGAAACTTCCTCAGATGGGTCCCAGACATCTCCAGGTGTGTCCAGTCCTTCTTCTTGATGAGCACGAGTGTTCATAATGTCATCCTCATCTTCAACAGTCTCAATTGTAACAGTCCTCTGAGTCAAACTCCCTAGCCCTTCAACTCTCTCTGCATCAATTTCCTCATCAAGTCCGTCAGCCAAGTCAGTCCCCAAATCATCAATTCCAAATGGGTCCACCGAAAAGTCATTGTCTCCTTCACAACTAGTGTCTTCGCTGATTGGCTCATCATCATCTAGGATAATGACTGAACGTGAACCTGTGATTTGAACTTCGGGCTCTGAACAAATGGAAAGCGGTTTTTTTGAGAAGAATTGTGTGATTTTGGTGGGCTTTCGATGTAGGGGGTCCTGCTCCTCTTCTTTTCGTTCTCTTTCTTGTCTTTCTCGCTCTTTCTGGTTCCGGCGTCAAATGGTTCTCTTGGATGGCTTTTCGTGTCTTGGCTGCCAGCTGATGCTTGAATTTGATGCATAGATCTTGCAGCTTCTGTCTGCCAATATTCAACCACTGTGACAATGAGGCTTTTGTGCAATGTTCAGGGATGTCTTCGTCTTCAGAGAGGTCAGATAACTCCGTCACAACAGAGCTAGGTCGTTCACTAGATGTGTGGGAGTGTTGGGACATGGAATCAAGGAAGGTATTATCAAGTTCGTCGTCATCTTGAGTATCAGAATCTTGCATCATTCTCGGTCGTTTCTAAACATAAAGTTTCCGTTAGCATTGGATAAGATTTATGAATAAAACGAGTAACCGTTGTTCTGTAGTGATCTCCGAGGTTGGCTGCTCTCTTCTGTCCTTTCTTGCGAGGCATTGCAGTCCAAGTCTATGAGTATCAAAAGACAAAAGTTCAACATTGATCATGACCTCCAGGTAAATTTCCTTTTTTGGTATATTATGTAATTATGTAAGGCCCAAGTGACGCGGACAATGTCTGTGTCCCAAATTTTTATGACACTGTCCTCAACCTCAAAATCACAATGTGAGTCACTCAGAAAAAAAGTGCTAAAACATTGTAAATTTTTGGTGTTATCAAAAAATGGCTCCGAGAATGTTTCTGGAATGGTTCTCCCTACATGTCCTTGGGCAACTAATTCTCCAAATTGAGCAGAGAAAAGTGTAGCTCGCTGTCAGAGTCGGGGTGAGCTGGGATCACGTGAGCTCGATACCTGTGGATGTTGCCTACCTTACCTGCATTGTAACACTCTTGCATAATGTCTCATTTTTTGTCCAAAGACAAGATCTCAAGCCAGTCTGACTCCTCAGTAGCTGCTGATTGATGGTTGGAGTCAAGCAGAACATGACCCATTTTTTGTTGCTTATTGATCTCAGCAGATTTGTCATTGGGATTTTACATTTACAACCTGCCAATGAGAATGAGGCTGGTTTACATTCCTAAGCTTCAGTAATTTAGCACAAGGATAAAATCAATCTTCGATAATGTGGGCAGGTTAATGAGGCCAGCTCTGTCTGCACGTTGACGTCTAATAAGACAAGAACCACAACATCGATGACTTCCCAAGTCATTGCAGAGCTCTTGTAATGTCTTCTTCCGGCCTCCGGGATGTTGGGAACTAATACCATAATGAAGTATTAAAAGATTTTCGAAGCTCACTCAGTGGCAGTGATGACATCAAAACATTTACAATAGATTGTTTTTCCTCAATACTAGCGAGGACAAAGTCGGACGAACTGTAAATTACTTGGGAGGTCGATGAAGTAGCTAGGGGGTGGTGTGGGATTATAGTAGTCATATCTATGTCAATTCCATTGTCAGTCACACCGTGTTCAGCAGTAGGTAAGACAGAATCAGAACCTGAGGTGGCCTGGAGAAGATATTAAGAATAGACATACCGTAAACTTGGACCCCAGATTTTGCGTCCACGTGTGCGTCCAAATGCGTCCACGTCTGACGCACGCATCCAATGCGTCCAAGGTGCGTCCAAGGTGCATCCATTAATAAATATTCATTTTGATTTATATCAATCACGTTACAAACACTAGTCTACTTATGTACTTATTATAGTTGTGTATGTAGTCTTTTTCAATTGGACTACAATAAACAACGTCTGAGCACAAATGCAAGCAATAGTAAGGTCACCACATGATTAAATTGTTGTGGAAGACTGTCAAAGATCATTGAATACCGGAATATGGTATATTTATATCTGTACAGTGTTGGACTCACTTGAGTCTATGGATGCACCCTGAATGATCTTGGACGCACTTTGAAGTATTTTGGACGCACTCTGGACGCATTTTGGATGCACTTAAATCAAGTGCGTCCAAATATGTCAGAAGTGCGTCCAAGGCGTGTCCAAAATGTGTCCAAATTTTTCAATGAACTTGGATGCACTTTGGACGCACTGGTGCATCCAAAATGCGTCCAAAATGCGTCCAGATGTGTCCAAAATCTTTATGTGTATCCAGAATCATTTTGAGTCATCTGTAATTCAAGGTGTATATCCTAAACTGGGATACAGAGATTGCAATCCCAAAGACACTCAAATGATGAGGGAGAGGCAAGGCTTTTCTAAGTTTTATGTAGACATTTTTATCATCTTTGAATTTATACAGTGTAGACATTTCTATCATCTCTGATGTTATACAAATACATACATTGGTCTTCCTTGAGTATCTTCCTTGAGTATCTTCTAGTTTTAATACCTTTTAAAACAATTTTTGGATTGATCTGGCTTTCAGAAAAAAAACACAAAATTTCACAATGGTCCTACAAGTTTCAGTGATTAAATTTTCTTCAAGACTTTTAGAGAGCTTTCAATTAAAGAGAGTGGGATTGTTTTGGATTAATGGGGGGAAGGGAGTCTGACTCCCAGTAAGTATGTACAAGTCTCTAATATAGGAGGAAGCTATACAGTACTATGTGAATGATGTTACTGGTAAGTAGATGTAGGACTCTGATACCAGACTTTAGGGTCTATGGAATATATCCCCTAACAATCAGATTACTATTACTCTCCAGGAGTACTAGCTGTAATGTTCTATCCCCAATAACTTTGAGAAGTCTTGAAAGTGACTGGTAAGTATAATTTTCTTTTGATTGAGATTTTGAAGTTTAAGACTTCAAAACAATGAGATATTGATGTAAACAGTGATATTGGATACATTGATTGATGGTTGATGAACTATCTTGAACGTTTGGAGCTTAGATGTCAAGTGATGCCTAGTAAAGAATGGAGTGTACTTTGTGTAGTAGTACACAGGAGGCTTAGATATTGCAGACAGGATATCTAGGAACCTCATTGAGTCCAGAAAAATAGCTATTTCAAAGCCATCCTAGATATTCATTTACAATGATATTGTATATTGAGATACAATCCATGAACCTGAGATTGGTGTGAAGTTGAGATTCAGTTGTCAATAAATGTCTAACTATAGAGCTCAATAACATAATGGTTGAAACCAATCTAGAGTTAGATAGTATTGATATTGAATCTGTGAAAATATTAATATTGGATCTACCATGTATTGGGCACACCCCAGAAATTGACTGGCAAAAGCTACAGGCTCAAAATTTGGAAGTTGAGTACTTGTGACATTACTGTTCATAACGATCTGTCAGAATTAGGAGGGTATGATTTAAACTCATGGAAAGTGACTGGGATTTCATTCTTCTTACTCACCTAATATTTTGAACTTTAAAAGCCATTATAAATGAGCTGGGAACCTAAGTGTTTTACAAATCCACTTGGAATCCTTTTGAAAGGCCCACATCAATCCTTATTGTAAATGTGGTCTAGTAACAGATTGATAATGGGATTTGAACAAATTTTTCATATGCAAGACTTCCAAAAATATTACAGGTCAACGTAATTTGTATACTGTAACTTGATGGATATGTGTTACAGATGAAAGAGTCACTTGGAATTTAAAAATCCTCAAAGTATTCATATACGAAAAAACTGGGATTAGCACAGCCACCATGTGCGCACTTGGACACACTTGGACACACTTGGACGCACTTGGACGCATCTGGATGCACGTGACCCTGGACGTACCTGCACGCACCTGGACGCACCTTGGATGCACCACGTGGATGCAAAAATCTGGGTGCCAGGCATCAACAAGAGTTGTATCGGGATGGTGAGTGTGGTAAGTGCAACATGCATATCTATAATTGGCCTTGTGTACAGCTTAGAAAACGGCATGCCTCTATCTGAGTCTGGGTTAAGACTACTGTAGTCAGTATCAATATCTATCATGTAGGTTGTACTATAGGTAGGTTCTCTCAATATGCATACTACAAAGTGGTTCCAAGACCAGAGTTTATGAAGGAATTGTTCTTATACCAAACTTCTAGCCCGAGTCCATAACTAATGTCAACGGTGGTGTTTGGATCATGGTTCACTGGCCAGGCCTCATATTTGCGATGCTTGTGGTGACGGTGGCTCACTTGACTCCATTGATAAATATGTTTTGCATTGAGGTCCTTTGGTCCCTGTGTGACAGTCCCTAAATGCATTATGGGTGAGCAAAGAGTATCAGGCAAGACCACCTGACAAAACTGGGCAGTGGCGGTGCAACTAATTTCGGGGCCCCATACCAACAATTGGGATTATCTTCACTCACCCAAAAACAGCACTTGTTGAGATACAGATACCCGTGTATTTTTTGCGAAAAGGGAATACAAGCGGTAGAAATCTAAGAGACAGGTACTTCCTCCCTAGCACTCCCAACGTAATCCTAATATCACAGGGATGGTATATGCAGTTGCATAGGAACAAAGCTCTACACGTAGATAGAACCAATTTGTGCCATCCGTCCCGTAATCTCCCAACATCTCAGTTTAACTGAAAAACTGAGAAATTTGAGCTATGATTGTGTATTTATAGGGTGCGTGGCGTGACCTGAGATGGTTGAAACCTGTTGAAACCATTGTCATTGTCAGAGTATTACGTCTCAGCCAACTAGCCTTGCAACTGCATAGTGTCACCAGAGCATTGCACAACATTGTTGGTTGGTAAGTAGGTGTGTAATGAAGAAATTCTCTATCTCTGATCCTTCCGTCATTTTTTTATCTTTACAAAAGGGCTTTCAAGTTATCATAGTTCGATTCTGGGTTGGCGCAGAACGATTGAAACGATATGGCTACGGGGTCGAACACATGCGGCATTGAAAAAAAATAACCTTTATGCTCGGCAGCTAGTTTCACATAGTACTTGTTCAGTTTATTGTTGCGCAGCTGCGCAAGTAAGCACAAATATCCGCATTGTTCAATTGCAGGTGTGTAAGTATGTATGTGTTCATTTTGCGGATGAACAGAATCTTTCGTGCCCCCCTGGAGACAATAAAAAGATGAGAGCTTGATGATCATTTCACGCCAAAACTACCAAAATATCCGTCAAGCGGATTGATGACCCGATATGGGTATGGAAATGAGAGAAATCTGGAGGCTAGATATGAGTCCAAATACGTTATGTATCATTTAGTCAGGTATATGAACAGAAACTTGATATAGACACCTTTCAGTAAATTAAATTGATGAGCAGACACCTCGAGTATTGAATCTATTGAAAGAAGTACGAAAAGACCTTAATTAGGGCTCTGGACATGATTGCGGATATGTGTCCAGAAAGACAATAAGTCTGGCTTTGTGATAGCTGCCAATACTTCATTTTTCCACAGAACAGATATGCCAGAAATGTATGGCGCCTTGCTCATTACAGACGTCTGTCTAGTAAGGTCAAAGAAAAGTCAAAGCCAATGACGTTACATCACCTAGACCGTGACACCACTCTTTACTACCTCTGCATACTTATCAATGTTATCCCTACCTACTAACATTGCTGAATCTAAATATCAAACAGCCTGAGTATGTAAGACTCAGATGCATTGCCATAACGACTCTGAAAAAAGCTTGGGCTAAGACAGAGTTAGGTTTACATCTGGATATTGTACAATTTGAGACTCAAATGAATAGCCATAACATGTAAACTCAGTATAACACAGAGCAAAGTTTACATTTGAGTAAGTACTTTTTAGCCAAAGGTCCAGGTGCCATCTAACAGAGCTCCGAGCTTGTGTGTTGGTTCATATGAGGTAACATATGGGCCCACTTGGACAAGTCCGGTGGAGTTCAAAAATCGAACTGCACAATTAGTATCACAGCAAGCAGTTTGATTTTCAAACTCCGCCGGACTTGTCCAAGTGGACAAGCGATGCTAGGTGGATGGGTACGAGACTATAATAGCAGTTATTGTTAAGAATGTTATGCTTACAATTTGGCATGGGTACTACATACCTGGTTCACGACGGGGATAGGTAATCCATCAGGAAAATTGGCAGAGGCAATCTCTTGCAAATATGGCATAAACATGTATTCAGTACATGAGAATGCATAATTTAGGTAGCAGAATGCAAAAATTTTGCACTTGCATTCATACCAATCCCTTTGATGAAAGTTTATAAAACTAGAAGGATACAGCTGTCATAAAGTTGCATAATGATATACCAGTCCCAAAACTATATATTTGACCCAAAAAAAATCTATGTCAACTCAAAGTAGATAGAGTAGTCTATTATGCCAGTCGGGATAAGGATTGACAAAGACTACCTTACACCGATCCAATACATCACTACTAGTCCAACTACGATCTGCAACTTTTCCAAATTTTGGAGTCAGCAGTACACTTCAGACAATGTCCGAGACATCAATTACACTGGCCAAGCCACCACCATCTGAGAATTCAACTCTTGAAACTTTTTGGAGGAGATGGTTTGGGTCCACTTGATGAGAAAATGGGCTAAACCATTTCACATATGCAAGATGCTTTGGCCATCGAGCACGAGGGACACCTGGTACAATTTTTGCCAATGCCAATTTGGCTATAGTGAACACCAACCGTATCCGGCCAACACAGTAAGCTGCATGAACAAAACATTGTACTTGAACAATAGTTCAAACCAAAAATCAGCACATTGACTGACCTTTTAGAATATCCCCCTCTTCATTTCCGATCCGGATCAAGGCTGTATCAAAGCGGCCTGGAACTGGGCGACCCCTTGGATCACGTTGGGATGGCTGAACATGTATGGAATCATCTGTCATGTTGAGACCCGTGATAGGATCTATTCAAGTAAATTTGATGATATGAATCGTGGAAATATGGGTGGTTGTGCGTATATCGATCTCATTTTTGATGATACTCTCCAGTTGGCGAGGAGATGACGTTGGAAATCAGAGTTGGGCGACATAACGGGCAAGAGATTGAATAAGGAATGGAGCGGAGTGGATGTTCTGAGCTTTGAAAAGGGTTAATGAGTGCACACTTGGGCGCTTGGGCATCTGTAAAGCGCATCTCAACATTGATGATGGTGGTGACCAATGGGAAAAGCGTTGGATCAGTGGTTTCCCAACATGTAGCCAAGTCAAGAAGTTGTCATGACAAAGTACTTTTTCTTTGCGCTCTAGCCATTTTGTCATCTGCATATACTCATCCTTCCGATTTGAAGCTCGGTAGGCATCTTTTGCCATGTCGATGTGTAGACGCTCAGTGTGTTCCGTGTTGAAGTGTCTGTTGTGCCGAAATCCTTGATTTTCTGAACATAGTGGTTCAAGAACTGAAGTTTCGGGAAGCTCAAGTTCTCTTGAATACCGAGCTCGAGAAAAATTTGTTTGTTATCATGGAATCATTTGAGTGCATCATGAAGAAGCTGAAGTGTTTGGTCCGTGTGAAGAGGTGACTGGGAAATATATAAGAAGTTGACTAATGCCCAAACACAATGAATGATTCAGACATTTGAGTAACCATCAGGGATCGGAAAATCAATGATGATGCTCAAAAGGAATTGAGCGATATTGTTATGTTCTTGACCAGTTAGTCTTGAAAGGGAGCTTATTCCCTTCATGAAGAGATGAACGTGATGATTAGGAGGCAGGCGGCGACACCGTGCATCAATCTCAGCTGCACCGAAAGCCTCGATGACCCATAGTTTCAGATGTTTGATTACCCCCTGGTAGAGCTGATGCATCGCAACTCAATACTCACCTGCTTCTGTTGCAAGAGTTTGGGGATAAAGTCAAGAGCTGAGTGTAAGTACAAGTTGAGTGAGAATGTACACTAAGAGTGTTCTTGAGTCTGAGTCTTAAGGGCTCAGACTCTCTACCTTATATACATGTGTAACTAAGACCCCAGATACCATTAAGACCTATGATACCTTGCTTACTGATACACATTCCCATGCTGAGTCATATGTATTCCCATACTGAGGTACATATTCCCATGCTGACTGATGCAATAGAATAGACTCAGTCAGCATTGTCTTGGCTTGCTGACTGATAACCGTTCCCATGGTGGTGGTACTGACTCCACATGGTACAGTTCATTTTCATTGACCAATAGCATAACTCCCTTTACAGTATTCTATAGAGAAGTTTTCACAAAGTAGATCTAGATCCCTGTCTCCATCAGGTAAAGACTAAGTCTAGAATTGTATATCTAAATAGAAGATAAGATATGATAACCACATGGCACAAAGAATAGGGGTAAGACTAGAAAATCTGTGACATCACCCCCTCTTCAGATTTGAGCTCCGTCAAGAAGAATTTTTCTCCAACTTCTAACACTCAAGCTGCTGGTAAGCCCAATTTTTTGTAGTCTGCCAACTTGTCCTTGGCATTTATGAGATTTTTTGCTGGCTCCCATGTGTCCCAGTCTCAAGTGAAACCTTCCCATCGAACAAGATATTCAGTTGTTCTACCCCGGATACGGTGTTGCAAAATCTTTTCAACTATCCATTCCTCTTTTCCTCTAACAAGAGTAGGTTCAGGTGTTGGTCTCTTTTGTCCAACAATTGTTGGCTCATTGTCGGTGGCAAGTTTGCTTGCATGAAAAACAGGATGATATGCATGGTATTTGGATGGCACCTTGAGCTTAAAAGTGACAGGGGACAACTGCTCAATGATTTCAAAAGGTCCCTCATATCTAGGCTGTAATGCTTGTTCCATGGTTTGATAGTCTTTGAGATTCAGCAGTACCTTATCACCAACTTTGAAAGGGACATTTTGTACTCCTTTGTCATAGTACCACTTCATCCTTTCAGCAGCTAAGTTGAGGGCTGCCTTTGCCTGTTCTTGTGCTTCATGACATCTTTGTACGATATCACTGAGATCCACACTATGTGTGACTTCAGTGGTGAGAGTTGGACCTGCCCTGGGATGACAACCATATTCCAAGAAGAATGGACTCTCCTTGGTGCCTTCATGTGCTTGATTATTGTAAGCAAATTTTGCTACGGCTAGCAGTAATGCCCAATCATTTAGATTGTAATCAATGTAACACCGAAGATATTGTTCCAGAATCTGGTTAACTCGTACAGTTTGACCATCTGTTTGTGGATGATAAGCTGTGGACATTGTTGATTCTATCCCAAGTAATCTGCACCATTCTTGGAACAGCTCAGCTGCAAACTGTGTTCCACAATCTGAGATAATCTGCAGCGGAAGCCCATGTAATGGATAGATTCTATCATACAACAACTTGGCAAGGTCTTTCACTGAGAATTGATTTGTTATGGGGAAGAAGTGTGCACGTTTGGTCAGACGATCAACAACAACACATATCACATTGTATCCACATGATTCTGGTAACTGAGTAATGAGGTTGATAGATGTGATTTCCCAAGGCCCATTCGGCACCTTGTTGGGCTGTAGAAGTCCAAATGGCTGTTGTGAGCGATTTTTCATCTGCTGACAAATGTCACAGCCAGTCACATAATTCTTTACAAAGACAGACATTCCTGGCCACCAATAATTCCTAGAGACAAGTTCATATGTTTTCCACCTTCCAGGATGTCCTGCTGAGGGTAAGTCGTGATGTATTTGTACAATTCTTCGACGTAAGTGATCATCTGTGCTCTTAGGTATGTAGACTTTACCCCGATAGAGTAATAGTCCATTCTCATAATTCCATTCTTCTAGAGACTTCTTGAATTCTCGTGGTCCTGATTTTAAAAGTGATTTATAATCGGGGGTTGGAATTTTGCGGGGACCCTGTGGACATGTGGGGACCCTACCGAATTATACCTATTTTCAAAGTATCTTATACATATACATATACATAATCTATATTATTTAATTGTCCTCTGTGCCAACTTTCAGATTTTTTGGCCATGCTGTTGAGTAAAACAGATTGATGCAAACTCAGACAATGGTACATAATTTGTCCAAAAAATCAGTTTTCCCCTGTGATGTTCAAACAAAGATAGAGTATTGGGAGTACCACCTCATAAGCCTTTAAATCCTTGAGCAGGAGTTCTTAAATGAGCAATCCTGTTAAAGCATTGTAAGATAAACCTAGTTTTTCCAACATTTTTGTCACTAAAGTTAAAAAATTCACATCACATCAAGGCCTTGTTGAAATGCCATGAAAATAGGGTGATACTACTTCCTAGTACTCACTGGATACTTGCCCAGTACCTGTGAGGGTCTTTGCAAGGTCCCCGCAGATTCTGTCAAAGCATTGTAAGGCAAAACTAAATTTTTCGACATTTTTTGTCACTAAAGTTACAAATTTACATTGAGGCATGTTTAAAATGCTGTGGAAATACAGTCATACTACTCCCTAGTACTCCTTGATCCTTTTGCAGTACCTGTGAGGATCTGTGCAAGGTCCCAGCAAATTCTGTCGAAGCATTGTAAGGTAAAACTAATTTTTTCGACGTGTTTTGTCACTAAAATTAAAAATTCACATCAAGGCTTGCTTGAAATGACATGAAAATACAGTGACACTACTCCCTTGATACTTGTGCAATACCTGTGAGAGTCTGTGCAAGATCCCTGCAAGGTCCCCGCGAGAGTCCCCGTGAGGTCCCCGCAAGGTCTCCGCAAGTGCACAGCCACCTTGCGGAAACCCTCTGGAGAGCTTGACTTTAATACACTAACTCACTATTACATTTCTTTGAATAATCTAGCAAAATCTTCTTGTAGCTATTGTATCCTTTATTGCAATGTGTTGCTGGACCCATTTACTGTAATTATCATGTTTGATAGTTTTCATCTTTCATTTCTCGTGAATTCCTGTTATCTACAAACGCAGAAGTCACTCAATTTTGCACAAGGACACTTTTCAACTCTTTACCTACAGCTTTAAACACTTTATTCAATACATATATGTAGCACTGGGTCTATCCGAGCAAAAAAATACTACTGTGTGGCTGTGCATATCCCATTTTTTTTACAAGATGAATACTTTTTGCTTACAGTTTTTTTAGTCTTATATTCACTATTGTACATATATACAATGATTAATAGGCTACATAACACTAAATCTATTGTATCAAAGGGTGCCCGCAAATTCCAAAAAAGTCCCTGCGAGCCCGCAAGGGGTCCCTGCAAATTTACCCATACCGATTTATAATCCTTTGTAACTTCATCTAGTAGTAATGCTTCTTTGACCTCTCTTAGGATTTGTGTGTTATTAACAGGCGAATCATGAGTGGCCTCAATTGACTGAATGGCGAAGAATTCAGGCTTCAGTAAAATTTGGTCTCTATTATCGAGGTCTACCCCCTCCTCATGATCTGGCCTCCTGGACAGAGTGTCCTCAGCCTGCATAGTCTTGCCAGGCTTGTGATGTAGGGAGTAGTTAAATCGCGTGAGGTACAGAGCCCATCGGGCTTGTCTCCTTGTCAACTTTTGGGCTGATTTGAAGTAAGTCAAATTCTGATGATCAGACCAGATCTCAAACTTTTCTGGATGTCCTTCCAAGTAATGTCTGTACTCTTCCAGTGCTCTAATAATTGCGAGTAATTCCTTGTCATAAATCTCATAGTTGCGCTCATGCACATCAAGAGACTTGGAATAAAAGGCTACTGGATGCCAGCACTTATCCTCTGGGTCCAATTGAGACAGTACAGCACCAACAGCAAAATCACTTGCATCTGTTGATAGTCAGAAGGGATTGACGTCATCTGGAATCCGTAAAATTGGGGCTGAAGTAAAGGCCTGTTTCAGTGCCTCAAATGCAATTTGCTGTTCTTCACCCCAAACCCATGGTTGATCTTTTTTGGTTAGATTGGTGAGTGGTTGAGCAAGCTTAGCAAAATCTTGAATGAATCTGCGATAGAATTTTGCAAAACCTAAGAATGCTTGAACATGCTTTACCTTAGAGGGTATAGGCCACTCTAATACTCCAGAGACCATTTTGGGGTCCATAGCAACATGACCTTTTGAAATGATCATGCCAAGACATTCAATACTTTCTTTTTCAAAGAAGCATTTCTCAGCTTTTTCAAAGAAGCATTTCTCAGCTTTTGCAAAAAGGTCATTGTCTCGAAGCCTTTTCAGCACCTCTTCAACAAGTTTTCTATGTTCTTCTTTGTTATTCCCAAAGATGAGAATATCATTTAAGTACACCATCACTTGACCATTTCTAATCAAGTCACCAAGAATATCATTCATCATTGCTTGAAATGTGGCTGGTGCATTGAAAAATCCTAAGTACATGACAGTTGTTTCAAACAACCCTCTTTTAGTTATGAATGCAGGTTTCCATTCATCACCTTCTCTGATACAGACATTATTATATCCCCATTGAAGGTCAATCTTACTCAAGATGGATGCTTGCCTTAATACATCAATCAAATCTGAGATTCTAGGAATGGGACAACGGTTTTTAACAGTAACTACATTGAGGGCACGGTATTCCATGACTGGACGAAGTGATCCATCATGTTTCTTAACAAAGAAGAATGGAGCTGCTACTGGACTTTTAAAAGGTCGGATATAACCCTTTCGGAGTTCCTCATCAATCCACTCATCTAGAGAGTTTCTCTCTTTTGGAGACAGCGAGTAGAGCTTAGCAGGTTTTGGGAGCGAGGCTCCTTCAACAAACTCAATTACATGGTCATATGCTTTTCGCTCTGGCATCCACTCTGATTTCTTTTGGAAAAGACGTCACCATAATGGTGTAACCATTCTGGTACAAGGGACTTCCATTTCAAGGTGTCCTCGTCTGAATCATCTAACTCCTCATCCATGTCCTTGTCATCAAACATGGTTGCAATAACTGCTGCTTATTCACGGTTGTGTGTCTCTTGTATATCAACCCAGTTGATGTATTGATTATCCATGTCCTCTTCCCCTAAATTGTCCAGTGAAGATTCCCATGGTAAATCTGGTTCGAGTTGAAGTTCGTCAGCACCAGCTTCTACAACTCGTGTTTTACGGGCTCAAGCAGTACATGTATCTGGGCACCTGGTGAACTCCCATTCCCCTGAACACCAATCAATCTGTGGATTGTGTTTGTATAGATATGAATATCCAATCATCACATCCTTGTCACCTAGTTGAGTGACAAATAGGTACTGTGTTGTTTTATGAGTACCAATTTCGACATAGGCACGGACATAATCTGTGATTTGTCCTGCAACATTGGGAGTCCCATCCGCATTGCTAACATTATACGGAGTTGCCAGTTTATTTGTTACCAGGTGATTTCTTTCAACAAACAATTTGTCACTGAAATTTGTTGTGGCCCCAGAATCAACAAGAGCCTCAGTCTGTACTTTGTTTCCATGTACCCAAAGTGTCACTGGAAGTCTAAAAGACAATTTAACATTGCGAGCTATATTACTTATACATGTTTCCAGTGCTACTTCTACTGAGTTTTGTTCAGTAGCGATATTAGGTATACTGTTTCCAGACTGTAGATCACAGACATTATCCTCTACAGTCCCTCTGGAATATCCAAGTGAACTCGTCAATTTACCTGTGATTTTTTGACTCGTCAGTCTATTAGGCCCAGACTGCACTTCATCGACTTGTGCAGCTGCCCCTTTTGCACAAGGCTCCGGATCGACTACCTCCTCGGTGCTCACAGTATTGACATTGACAGTCGTAGATGGGGGTGTTGGACTGTCTCCATCATCATCTTCATTCAAGAGCTCCAATAGATGTGCCTTAAATGATTTCTTGCCACTTTGTGTAGCTGATCCTCCCTTGTTTCCTTGTCCAGATGTCAATGAAGTATTAGATGTAGAGGTTTTAGGGGCAGGCCTTCTCCCTTCATTTCCAGGTTTGTCCCAACAGTCATTGGTGTGATGTGTTGTTGATTTTGCCTTATAGCCTTTTCCAGCACATATCTGACAATATCTTTTCTTGTTGGTCTCCTGAGAGTTAGCCTGTGTATTTTTGCCCTTATTTTCTCTTTTTTCACCTCGTCTATCTCCATTGCATTGGGATCTGAATTATTGCCTTTCTTGCCATTACCAAAAATCACACTCTTAGCCTTTTCAGGGTGCAAAGCCTTATAGGCTTTCAAGAGAAGTTCAAGATAATCTTCCCAGTTTGTTGGCATGGAATCACTGACTTCATATATCACAAGTGAATTTCTGAACTCCTGAGGTATGACATCACGTAGTTTGTCAATGTGAAGACCATCCTGATAGTCAAGAATGCAAGCCAATGTACGATATTGCTCAGCATACTTGATAAAGTCTTTGCTAGGCAACCCCTTGTTTGACCAGAGTGCTGTTATTTCATCCTTTGCTCCTTCATTATCATCACGCTTGCCATAGATCTGGTTTAACTCTTTGACAAAGTTGAGCCATGAACCAAGATCTTGACCAAGACGTACTTTGTCATAGTACGACTTCATGTAAGTGGTAGCAGGAGATCATAGGCGTGCTAGTGCAGTTACAATCCTCTGATGATCAGTGGCAATGCCATTGTGAGTACAGTACAATGCCACTTGATTCAACCAGTCCTCTAGAGTCATCTTGTTGTCTGAACCAGAGAATGTAGGTGGGTCTGGAATCTTTGAGGCCTTGTGCCCAGAACCAGCATCAGCAGGGATTCTATCAAGTTGCACCTTGTAGGACTGCAAAAGTTCTCTCTGTGAGTCCACAAGTTTTTCCAAGGTAGCAATTTGCTGCTGAAGTTGACTGTTGTTTTTAAAGGCAGTATCCAAGGCTTCATTCATCCATGTAGAAAATTCATCAATGTGATTATCAACATAGTTTTTTGCTGTTGCAATTGTCACCTCATGTGCTTTACGAAGTAGTATGCGCAATTGTTTTCTTTCTTCAGGAGTTGAAAACCCCAAGGCTTCCATGTCAATGTTTCTAGAAACCTGTTCATCCCAGTTGTTGATATCATCAAGTTGAATATCAGCAACATAAGGAACATATGGTGTAGACATTTCTGCTCCACAGTGTAAGTAAGTCATTTGATAAAGATAGAAAACAAAAAGTATGAAAATCACACATTGCCAATCATGCCAAAGAAAAAAGTTTTTTATTTAAGAGTGGTTGAGGTCAAGTGCCTCAGGTTTATTACAAGTGTCAAGCAGTGTATCATTAGGATTACTAAGACTAATCTTTCCAATACTGTTCAATGTGATATCAAATACTGGTAAAGGTGTCTTTTGCAGTGACAGAAAACTCTTTAGGCAAGATATCTGGCAGGCAAGAAGGTGTGAGTACCTTATCTCTTTTCAGCAGATAAAGCACAAGTACTATGTCCATTTTCAGCAGACAAAGTACAAAGGAAGAAAAAAAGACCTGTTGGCAGGTCATGCAAGTCTTGATCTTGAAGTCCAGGTAGGGAAATCTCAGACATAGTGCCACCACTATGCTGCAAATGGTTTCAGAAATGTATTGCACACTTCTGAACTTACACAGACTGGTATGGGCCAGCCTGCTGCAATGATATGCAGTGAGTAAGTACCCCTTAAGCCTAGGGTCCAGCCTAGAGATGGAATGGCACTGTTATGCAGCACATATACTGCACTCAATAAAGAGTCTAATGCCTTTCCCAAGACAACTGTCCTTTTCAGAAACAGTGTCAAACCCAGATTGAAAAAGATCTTGCACAACCTGTAAACAAAGTACCAGCCTGCTGCTCTGTTACAGCAACAGCAGGCAAAGAAGCAAGACTCAAGAAACTATCACAACTCAATACTCACCTGCTTCTGTTGCAAGAGTTGGGGGAAAAAGTCAAGAGCTGAGTGTAAGTACAAGTTGAGTGAGAATGCACACTATGATTGTTCTTGAGTCTGAGTCTTAAGGGCTCAGACTCTCTACCTTATATACATGTGTAACTAAGACCCCAGATACCATTAAGACCTATGATACCTTGCTTACTGATACACATTCCCATGCTGACTCATATGTATTCCCATGCTGACTCATGTGTATTCCCATACTGAGATACACATTCCCATGCTGACTGATATACCACTGATATCATATTCCCATGCTGACTGATGCAATAGAATAGGCTCAGTCAGCATTGTCTTGGCTTGCTGACTGATAACCGTTCCCATGGTGGTGGTACTGACTCCACATGGTACAGTTCATTGACCAATAGCGTAACTCCCTTTACAGTATTCTATAGAGAAGTTTCCACAAAGTAGATCTAGATCCCTATCTCCATCAGGTAAAGACTAAGTCTAGAATTGTATATCTAAACATAGTAGAAGATATGATATGATAACCACATGGCACAAAGAATAGGGGTAAGACTAGAAACTCTGTGACACTCTTTCAGAATGTTCCCCAGTGTCAGATAAAGCGGGTATGCAGATTCTCCTCTAAAGTTGGTAACCAGTGTCTTGTCCATAGAAAAAATGAGTGGAATGATTGTACCGCCTTTCTTCTGCTTATCAAGAGCTTTCTAGAGCAGTGAAAACAGTGGTGACATTAGCATGTGACAGTGTGGATGTTTGCATACATGGCATTTAAAATGAACCTACCTGTCTCCACCACCACCATTCACCGGTGTGAATGTTATGAAACATGCAAGACTGGCATCGTTCATCTATATCATGCCTTTCTGGTGCATACTTCATGTATGGCGCAAAATCCGGCTCGCTATATAGTGTCTTGATACAGTCGAGAACATCACGAAAATACACTTCAAATGCTTCCCCATGGACTATAACACTCTTGACTTTGAATGCGGGCCTTGCTGGTAAAGACATATCAATGATTTTATTGAGCTCATTGGCTGATTTAAAGGACAGATCTAACTTCTCCACGAGCTATCAAGACAATAAGTATGTTATTCCTCGTATTCTCGGACCTGGACAAAACTCACGTTGGGAATGCTTAGGAGTTCTGTTAGAGCTGTCGAACTTGGCCCTCGCAGTTTAGCCCATTTCACTATTCTCCAATCCATTTCTGATTTGAAGGGTGCCCATGTATTCTCGTCACTGGTCCATTGTGTAGAGCAGAGTTTTTGTAAATAAACTTCATTCTCTGGTCTCGATGAAGGCCCTGGTATAGGTGCACCAGTGTGGGGATCGGGAAAGAACTTGATATATGGCGCATTTTGGAGGGATTTTTCAGCTTGATGACAAGCACTGAGCTTCGGAGTATCATCTTCTAACTCGTCGCCGGATAGAAGTGCTTCTGGAGAAGGTGCATCAAAGGTTTCATCGTCTAAACTTGTCATAGCATCTGGTGAAGGTGACCTGCTAGAACAAGAGTCATCTCCAAAACTATTTGGCAAATCTGGCTCCCAACAATTCTCCATCTCAGCTCTCTCTGCAGCAATTTCCAGCTCATCTACATCACTGCTCTCTTCATCCGAAACTTCTCTAAACCATTCGCCCTCACCCTCACCGCCAGCATGTATAAGATGACTGATCAGGTTTGCAGCAAGCTGAGCCCTTGGGCTCGATATGCCATCATCATTCAACGGGAAGGAAGGAGCTTCATCAATCTCCATCTCGAGGTGGCTTCCAAAATAGTCCTGTGTCGGATCAATAGCAAGAGTATCAGTTTCTTGTGGACGGCCATAAAGTCTCTTGAACAGACTACCACTTGATGGAGGTGCATATGTGTGATCAATTCTTCCATGTAAATTTTGACAAGCAGGGTTCGTCGAAGTGGAAATATGTTTAGAATATCCGTTATCACTGAAGCGTTGTCCACAGCCTTGGCACGTAGTTCCAGTCATCTTGTGTCTTTGAGGATAAGCCCGACACGTTGGAGCAACTACTGGTGGGTACGTAGACATTATACTTTCTCGGTCCAACTTCAACCAAACTTGCACAGTCAAAACTTTTTTTTCAACCACCACGATCTCTCCATCCCCCGTCACTCTCGTTGGGTTATGGAAGCCCTCAGAAGTCGTCTCATGAAAATGCGGACCAACAAGCCTCGCCCGCACCAGAGACAGACTCAGAAAGGCCACGTGCCTGTAAGTGGTTCGACTTTTTGTTGATGACCCACCGTATTGACCTCAGGTTGCACTTGATCAACATTGACAGCACAGAGAGCAGCTCAGACCGCTCTAGCCTCTCGAAAACAGCAGTAATCCTCTCACTGTCCTTCATTTTGGTTTTATCCTCACGAGAAAACCCCTAGTTTGGTACGACACTCAGCACAAAAAATGTCCCTCTCAGGGTAAGAGCAACGCTACACAGAAGCCAAAAAAGGGCAAAAATGCACTTAAAGGTTTTTTTTTCTTTCCTTCCGTCTGTTTCAGCCGTGTTTATCTTGTTTTCCTGCATTATAGAACCAACCCCAGCGAGTCGCAGCTGCAAGCCATTGGCTAGATCTCATGGCAAAACCAGAGCATCAAGGTCTATGCAAGCTAGTGTAACAGACTGACCCCAAGTCATGTTAACCGTTGTGCCAAAAGGCCAGCAATGCTAACTTCAGTTAGCATTGTGGGATCTACTATTTATAGCTGTTGTGTACTCATCACACAGACTCTATCATGTGATGTGTGCACATGGTCACTTTTTGTGACAGCTAGTGGTACTACTTCAGATGAGGCTGAGGAAGAAGATGCGACTCAACTTGAGCCCAAGGTGAGTCTTGCCGTCCAAACTACTGGCTCATACTCATTCTCCCGTATGAAGGATTTTTTTGTGAAGTCCAAAACCATGCAAAATGGTTCGTTTAATTTGCTGTTTAATAAGGTTATACTGCAGTGCTTTTTTTCACATTGATATCTTAGTTGATAATGGTTCGGAAGAGGACAACAACTGTGACGCTTTTATTCCTTCTTCCCAATCCTGAGCCTCTAGGGTCTCACTTCCACCAGCCCATGGCTTTGATGACGATATTCATCAATGAGACGAAAACAGCTCGGATGAAGAGGTAGCAGTCTCTCAAAAGTGAAGAGCTGTACATCTTGTGCAGTTGGATGACGAAGAAGGATCTGCTCCCAAGGTGCACTGTGTAATCTTACTCGTGTGATGTACTGTCAATGCTCTTGTTTGTAGAGATCCTGCAATGAAAAATTTATGGATGAGGTATAGTACTTTCTTGTCGGTCTTTACTTGTTTTTTTAAATCAATCCTTCGAAGCGTCCTATCATCCTTGGCACAGATGCTACCGATGCCAAGTCTACTTCTTCTAGCTTGAGCAAAAAGCAGAAAGCGGGCAGGGTGCAAGTTGGGTTCACTTTTCCGCACCTTTTCTTTATTGAGCCTACTCTGACTAACATCTTTCCGTAGCCTCAGCCAACTGTCTGGCCACCGGTCACTGAATATTCACCCATAGCTCAGGGCAGCCGTATCCTATCCACAAGCACTCAAAAAGAACCATTCTGTTCTATTCTTGAAAAGGCTTCGATCAATGCCATTGGTTTGTTTCTATTCGACACCACATACCCCGGTAATACCAAACAGAACGAAATGCTTATCGATGCTCTTACTCTCGCCGCAACGGAACTCCAACAACCAGATGTTGTTCAACAGCTTACCAATGCTATGGAGACAAGTTATTGGAAACCGCTCCAGGCATATGTGAGTTCGATTTTGACTATCCCACCTCCCACTGTACTATATCTAAGTCTGGACATTCATATTCTCTTGTAGGTTTTCAACTGCGTCGTTCATATGCGTGGAGATGTCTGGAAGACCGCGACTACTGCTGTTGTCTCCTTGTATCCACTCACTGACAAGGAGTGTGACGTGGCAGCCTTTATCAAGTTTGTACAAAAGAAATGCAGGTTTATCTACCTGCAGGAATATATGCTACGTCAGGTGAGCACCCCTCCACCAATGTTAAGTGTATTTACTAATACATAGTGTTGCCACGGCGCGGTTCGGCTCAGCTAAGCCATGAGACCAAGCTGATAAATGAATTGAGCCAAGCTACGTGGCGGCTCAGGCACCTGGACAGTTCATGAGTCAGCGAGAATGAATTCAAGCCGGCTTTAAGCCAGTTTAGCTACAGCTTTTGTTCCGATAGGGACCGTAAACATATAAACCTCTCTCTCTCGTCTTTCGATCTTTGTTGCCCTTCTCCCCAACATTCCCAACGTTCCTCACCCTGTGAAAATGTCTCTGCCCCTCTTCAATCACTATAAGCAATGATCTCAGCCGAGTCCTATTGGTCCCAAGGCTCAATGTCAGTCCCAACATCATCAATGTGATATACTGTGACTTGTCCGCAAATTTCGAGCATGTGCAGCGATGAAAAGCGGATGGCCGATTACCCTGAACACTTTCATTGCAGTGGATCATTTTTTAGGTATGTTGTCCTCTATGTTGGACTATACTAGTCAATAATATTGTCATATTTAACCTCAAGGCTCTCGCACAAAATTTTTGGAAGTATATACTTTTCCCTTTTTCTGTCTACATTCCTCGTTAGAAGCTGATGTGTATGGAGTGCCCCTCCCTGTCCTGAAAACTCGTGTTTTAGATCCCCGCCGATTCCCTGGTCATTGTAAAATTCTGGGCTTATATTTAATACACTGTGAGTCAGATGGAATTCTCTGGAACCTTTACCCACTCTTTCCATGCCTCGTAGATCGCGTCGCACCATACCTCCCCAAACTACACCCAACGTTGATAGTAGTGTGGTATCAGAGACAAATGATGGACAGGTGAATAATCCAGGTAAGCCATGTCTAATTCTCGTTATATTGCTCTAAAAACCTACTCTCGTAGTGGCTCTTCAAGAAACCCGAGGTCAAGAGGATGTGCGCCGTCAAACTGCACATGGTGGTGGTCGTTCTAGACAAGGACAAGGGCAGGGTATCACAATCAACCTGGCTGCAACCACTACATTTAACCCGCTTTCTGTTGACAATATGCCCCTTCCTTCCGATGGACTTTTGAACAACTACCCCGATTATACAACTCCTCCTGACTCTCCGTCTGACTTTGATGATGCCGACACTGAGGTTGACACTCTAGGCCGTTTGTCCGCAGTTGCTCGTCCATCACTTGTAATTCCCCGGAGTGGCCCACACAGCATCAACCGCAGTAGGCGGTCACCATCTCCCACTCGACATTCTGAGTCTAGGTCTCCACCCAGCACACCTCGTTCTACCCCTACTGCTACTCGTTCCACTTCTGCTCCTACAAGCGGAGCAGTACCGATTCCTTCCATTGACACTGAAGTTGACCCAGCATTGATCGCCACCATCGAAGTCGACCCCGAGCATAAACGTCCCACTCAGGATTGTTATGCGTTCTACACAAAACAAACCGATGGAATCCATAGACGTTGTAAAATTTGTCAGTAAGTAATCAACTATTTTTATCAATTCTGCATTTGGAAGCTCATTGATGTCTCTAGGCTCTACGATCCCAACCACACCACGACCGATGGCAAATATGTATTGGGAACCGCTAGCGGGACATTGCGTAGTCATCTCATGTCAGCGCATCTTGATGTATGGGTCGATATTTGTGATCTGAAAGGGTTCACGATATCGGGTCCCAAGTTTATTGAGCGGGCCAATAAATATCGACAATCGAAAGGTTGTGCTACAACACGACCTCCTCCGACGTTGGATGAATCACGTCAATCATTTACTCAGGAAGGGTTTGTCGATGCAATTGCCGAATGGATTGTCGGTGACAGTCAGGTAAGCACGGACTTCCTCCGGTCAAGTCGTTGCTCATCAATGTTCACATTTTTTTTGTGTTTAGTCAATTAACGCTATCGAGTCCCCACGTCTTCGTGCTATTTTTCTGATGCTTCGCGAAGAACTGAAAAATAAAGATATCCCGCACCGTTCACATATCCGAAACCGCATCATCCAAATGATGAAGGAGCACCTCGATGAGCTTGAGAAAGAACTCGGTGTATGTGTTTCGCTGACTTGATCTACAATTTGGACTAAGATTTATGATTCTAGGCTTCAGTTGGCAAAATCTCTTGTACGATGGACTGTTGGACCGATCCAAATCTTACCCCGTTTATGGCTGTTACCGCACACTGGATTTCGGCTAAAACAATCATTACCGACTCTGGTGTAAAGACCAAGCTACAACTACGCGCAGAACTGACCAGTTTTGTCCAGTTACCCGGCAGTCATACTGGTGATCACCTTGCAGATGCATTTATCCAAGTTCTTGACCGTGTCAAAATTGCAACTAGAGTACGTATGTGTGATGTAATTCCTGTTCTTGATAATAACTATCATTACATTCTAGCTTGGTTGGGTAACTCTGGATAATGCCAGTAACAATGATACCTTTATGGCTTCCCTGGCTCGACATCTCATGTTGCGGGGCATAGTTTTCCATCGCATTCGGAATAGAATCCGGTTCGTGTCATTTTATTTATATCTTATTCTTATTAACATCATGGTATCTATCATCAGCTGTTTTCCGCACATTGTCAATCTAGCGTGCAAGGCTGTCATATCTGCGGTCACGAATATTGACTATGCTGCTGATGATGCACCTGAATTCAGTCCTCAACATTCGGACCAAGATCCTATAGCTTCGATTCGGGCTATAGTCCGTGCGGTATGTACTATTCTGTTCATAATGATATAGATGTGGACGAAACTGATTGCATTTTCTAGATACGTCAATCTTCTCTCTGACGGCAATTCTTTGCAGAGATACTGGAAACCTTAAAGGAAAAAAATCTTCAGTTGCTTCAGGACGTTGTGACTCATTGGTCATCAACATTCTTGATGATCGAGCGAGCGACTCTATTGCGTAATGTAAGTGTCCTATGTTTTCCTGATGAAACATTGTAGTTGATACTTGTTAGGCTATTGATCACTTCTTAAGCTCGAACAAGTTTCCTGAACTTCGACATTTATGCTTGGAAAGTGCGGACTGGGATCTCATTAACATGTACAAGAAGATTTTGGAGGTAACTTCGAGATATAATTTTCTTCGATTAATTGTAATATTTTATTTAGGTTCCACACGCATTTCAACAGAAGTTGTCAGGCGAGGCTACTCCGACCTTAAGCGGTGCTATTCCTTCTTTTGAGGCTGTGATCGCACGATGGAAACAGATGAAGCATGAGATGGTTTCGATGTCGGACGTTATTCAAGAAGGCATCGAAAAATTGGAATCATACATGGAACGGATCTCTGATATCCCAGCTTACACTCTGGCCATGAGTACGTATTTTTGTCCTTTAATTCTCCCTAGCTTACCCATTTTTCAGTTATCAATCCCAATATCAAACTTCGATGGCATCAGCAACATGCACGAGACCGTGTAGGTGCCATAAAAGAGATGTTTATTACTGAGGCATGTTTATCGTTATTGCATGATCATTATTTTTAATTTTCCTTCCAGTTGAGGCGTTATCGTAGTGCGGGAAGTGTTGCGACACCTCGTAGACCTGTTCAATCAGATACCCAAGATGATTTGGATGCTAATGCAATTCTCGGACTCGATAACTACCAGCAAACCGCAAATCTGCAGTCGTTGACTGTAGAAGTCGATGCCTATCTCCTCGATCAAACCCCGTGTCATAGCATTCTTGACTTTTGGCAGGTAAGTCAATCGAAAGCATGTGATATGATGTGCAGTCCTGATAAGCCTCTAGGATCATGGATTTCGGTTTCCCACTATATATGCCATGGCTATGGACCTTCTTCCCATACAAGCTTCTGCTGTCCCATGTGAACGGGTCTTTTCCTCGGGCAAGGAAGACACTACCCCACAACGTAACCGTATTGCCCCTGAGCTCATGGAAGCCCTCCAAATGCTGAAGTTCAGCCTCAGGCGAGGAATAGGTTTGCATTTTACAAGGGGTACAAGTAAAAAAGAAGAGTGCGAGGCTTTAGAAGAATTATTTACTCAGAAAACTTGCGTTCCTACCGATGTCACTAATTTCTTGCGAGAACTTGTAGCAGAGTAAATAGAAATAGCTATTACATCAGCATCTTGTACAAATATATCGGCTTAGCCGTAAGCCAGCCGGCTTAATCTACTTTAAGCCGGCTTTGAGGTAGCTCGGCTAATCAAGTGAGCCATAACGTACCTTGAGCCGCCCGGAGCCGCGCCAAACCAAGCTACGCCGCGCCGTGGCAACACTACTAATACATCATGTATACAGGGGGTTTCTAATGGGCATGCTGTTGCTGTGGGTGCCGGTAGTGACTTGGATGACACGCAAGACTCAGGAGTCCCAGCCCACACGGTATGATGTTTTTTGTGATTACTCCCAGCCCCTGATGTGCTAAGCTTCTGGTACTATAGCCTACCTCCTCAGCAACTATAACAAGCACGACAAAACATAAAATGTACCTCAACACCAAATCGTTGAAGATGTCTCTCTCCTAACGACACCCTGCAATCATCATAGTTCTTAACTCTTTCTTTACGAGCACGGCATCCCTGGGTTATGTCTATCATGACTTTTTTGTTTCTTCCATTCCTGGAAACAAAGAGAAGGAGGTTCCCAAGTCTATGGTAGCATTTGCAGCTGCCATTGTAGGTTCTCTGTTGTTTCCACTTTTGATTACTCACTCACTGCGTGCTAATAGGTTCATTTTTGCCTTGGCGAATGGACAGGCGGCTCGAGACTGACAAATCAGAACTTCACGGCCAATGGGCTTCGGGCAGAATACAACAGAAACATTGATCTTCTGCAGCAGATTGCATTGGACCCACGCAAGTACCATCATTTAATGGCAGATTTGTATCAGCAAGCAACATGAGTTATTTCTGATGTCAATGATCTTAATAATCTAATTAGAATACTAGTTCTGATGATCACAGTGACAAATTGGATGATGGCGCTCCTATCATCAATCTGAATGACCTGTCGGAGTAGATTCCTTCGTGACTTTCTTGTAGCTTAGTGTTTTTTGGGCCGAACTTTCTTGTAGTTTTTGATGTATCTTTATATACTTCTTGTATCAATATGAATGTATTGAACCTAATTTGGAGTGTCTTCCTCATACAAGTTAGTGCCTACATTATGCTTCCTCATACAATTTAGTGCCTACATTATGCATAATAGAGGTCTTGCGCAGAGCCAACCAATGCCACATGCGGCTTATTAAGTGTGCGCGCGTCGGTTGGCAGTGGTTGGTTGCGCTAGCCAACCATACACAGATACCCCTTTTTTTGTGACTCTGTGAAGTCTATCACTCTCAAACAGCTTATATTGTTCAGAAAATTTCTTTTAGAGCTACTAGAAAATGTAGATGATGAATAAATACATGAAGAGACTGGTAGCAGTTCCGAGAAGCGTGGGATCAGTCACGTGACTCGGGTCAGGAAGAAAACGCCGGAAGCTGAAGATTGTAAGTAAATATACTGTCCCAAGTCGATATTGAGGCAACTGAAGTGGCGGGCCGGGATATTTGAGGTGTCCTCGTTATACTCACAAGCCCTTGTTTTTCTCCTGCTGCTCTTCATATAAAACGGAGAGTGGTTGGCTAGCGCAACCAACCACTGCCAACCGACGCGCGCACACTTAATAAGCCGCACGTGGCATTGGTTGGCTCTGCGCAAGACCTCTAATAGTTCATAATCAATGCTTCATTATTTTGGAATGTACATAATTGCCATAAAATGATACTTGTGCATTACAATGCACTTTCAATCAGAGATCTTACTTTTTTATGCAGATTATGAATGAGATTGCCTCTGCAGCTTTTCCTGATGATCCAAATCAGATTCGACTTGATAATCACTACCACCTCCAGTCCTACTTCTTTGACTTCCTCACATTCCGCTTCGTCCACGTTTTCCACCACTTTAGGACCTTCAACTAGTGCGCCGGATTCCTTTCGACTATTTCTTCCAGCTAACTCTTTGACTCCGTTCTGAACGAACCTTTTTACCCATTTCTGAGACGTCTAGAACGTCTTCAAATACTAGTACTACGCTCCCCTCTACCTCCTCGCCAACTACTTCATCGACCACCTTTTGCAACATTCACGATTGAGTCAAGTGCAGAAGCACATAGGTGTGTTCCGATGTCGGCATGTTTATTTGCTCAGTTTCCAGCATTAATGATCATTTCCCGGTATTTTGAACCAGATCCATCAAGTCTTCTGCCATCTCTATGTCGATTCTGTGTTTCAGGCCAATGCGCAAGCTATATATACCCATAGGCACTTATCACTGTTCACGACTTATTACCTTTTGTGAAACCACACGTGAGGTTTTTTTGTCGTGCATGAATTATCTCATCTATCTATCTGTCCATTGTTTGTATGTCTATACACCCGGTGTCATCAGAGAAAATGACGCTCCATTTAAACCCCATTTTGATAATTATAATCCACTGCAATATTTCAATCAAATTAAAATCCAGCCACCTCATTTTACTCCAATTATAATATGATTAAAATTCTTGTAACTATTCCCCATATTATAATTAGGATAAAATCATTTCAGTGAGTAGAATTAGATTATAATAATGTGGGGTAATCATAACCACATTATAACATAGGGCATCATTTAAATGCAAATAATAATTCCAGCAATTTCAACACCAGTGACAATTTTAGCAAGAAAAATTAGGTTGTAGTGTGGCTTGGTCACAGCTAAAATGTTGACAAAAAATTCAAGCCTCTATACTAACCTAATGCCTCTGGCCCAAAGTGATTATCTCAGGAGTTGGGACTGAGGTTAAATCTAGTCTCCTTGAAGGATCCAGACTCATGCTACCCAGATAGTCATGGGTAGGTATGTTAACATCCTCTGAGTCTTTTCACCTTTTTGATTTGTTTCTGCCTAAGGCTCAATTATTTTTGTATGCAAGTACAAGGCTACAAATTTGATTGCATGTACAAGTTGTTGAAGTTTGTATAGGGATCAACATTGCTATATAAGTACTGAGTACATAATCATGTTTCTACAATATACATTAAGGCTTGCTTTGCCTACTTTGAGGCTCAAAAATCAGTCATACTTAGCTCCTGGAGCTTGCAAGGAGTATTTCAGGAGATATCATATATGATATCCAGTTTTTTTACCTACAGGTCTATCAATACATTTTTTTGAGACTGCTTGTGACTATGTGTAGGTTCTCCCTAGCCAGAGCTTCAATTTGAGCCTCCAAGTGTAGAAAATGGATGGTTGATTCTGGAGGTATGATGCAAAAATATCTGTTTTAGTGTTTTTTAGGTTTTTTCATCCATAGATCTATCAATAAATTTTTTGGACAGTAATGGAAGTTTTGTGTATGCTCTCCTCAATCAGGGCTTCAATTTGACCTTCCAAATCCAGAAATTGAATGGTTGGTTCTGGAGATATGGACAGGTTTCTCTTTTTTTAGAGTTTTTTTTTTTGCTAGGGCAACTGCATCTAGAGAACAAAACATAACTTCAAAGAGGTGTCAGGTCCAGAAATTTCCAAAGCCTAACTCACTTTACAAGGCCAAAAGTGAACTCCATAGGATCAGGTTTGGGGCCCAGGAACCTATCCAGATTGAACTTCTTGATTTTGTTCCGGGCTTTCTCAGCTACTTCGGGATAAAAAATCATGACAAGCAGTCCAGCATAGATAGTTAAGACGCTCTGTAACCAAGTTCAACAGAAATTCTTCACGAAAATCATGAGCCGCATATCATGTCATCTGCTCCGCTTGTGTCAAGAGTTAGACAACATATAGTATTCACAGACTAAAATGGGTTACCTACAAGTATAGACTTTCAGCTGTCCATGCTTGATGATTGTCTCATATTTTGGATAGGGCTCCATTAGGCTAGAAACAAATGAGTGTAGAGCAGTTCCTTCAGTCTGTAATATACAAAATGTAATCAGTTTGCAGACACAAATGACTAAGATATTTCAAGGTGTACAATATCTTTCTTTGTGAAATTGAATGACATCTGGGTCATGGCTTCAAGCAACAGTGTTTCCAATACTATGCACTGCCAACCACTTGAGATAAGTAAGCGCCAGGGAACCAGGTCAGATGTAAGTACTGGTTAATTGACCTATATACATATACGTCACATATGTGCAGGAAATATTATACCGCATAATATGGCGGTGAAGTGGTGCAAGAAAACTGGTTGAGGGCTTTAAGCACTGTTCTGATGATGAGGACATTCTTGTCTGTCACATCATAACCGTAAGTATCACGAAGAATAGCGGAGCCAGCAGGGCTGTCAGTGAATCAGAGCGGATGATAAGACAATGAACACGAGGGTTTACTCACAGTTTGAGTGGTAAGTCCAATAGGATGTTAGTCCATTTTTACGCAATTTTAATGCAAGTTGACTAATGTATAAGCATTTTTTAGAATTTCTATGCATTTAAAAGAATAAAATGTACATATATAAATATATTTTTCCACATTTACCAGCTGCAGTATCTTATTCCTATCCCCATTGCCGTAGCCGACAGTCCCCAAGTTGCAGTAATGCCTGAGAGAATACATCACTGATCAGGCGGACTCGCGATCGGAAATGGAAAGACAAATGAATACATATGTTCACGGCCCACTCACAAAAAGTAAGTAATGTTAATAGCATCTACAATACTGTCTGCATGCATACCTCTGAAGAATAAAGGTAACACTAGTGACGTGAAATCCAACTCACTATATGCACATATATGTGTCCTATTTACATAAATGGGAATGGATAAGGACAACACAAATGCAAACACAGTCCGGACTCAGGGAATCACAATAAAAAAGATTGAACCTAAGTAGCAAATATAAAAATTAGAATCGAGAGGGAGTGGCTTTATTCCGGGGCAAAATTTATGGGACGAGATCGGATTTCATAAGATTTCATAAGCTCTAACCGAATTCACAGATGGACGTCTTGAAAACTAGATATGCGTCAAAAAGAAGTGACGTCCTACGTATGATCCAATACTGACGTCGCGTCAACCTGTCTTCAGCTATGCCACGTCACGCGTCAAGTCGCACGCGGAATAACCACGTGATCGCACCTTTCCTTTCCTTTCGACCACGACCATCTCCCTATGCCCCGAGAAACCACTCGCAGTCGTTCCGTGGGCAACGCTGCTAGAGGTGGTGTCCAAGGTGCTCTTGGAGGTGCTTCTCGTGGCCATGGTCATCTTACCTTCACTCAGATCCTCCCACCTCCAACACTGGACGGCTTCATCCTGGAGACTTGCAACCGAAACCGCATTTGACGGCAAGAGCAGCTTCAAAAACAGCCTTAAGACTCTACAAGAACTGTCTGGAAACGAAATCGATCGTTTTCTTTGGTTGCGAGCGCGTCAATCAATCATAAGTTGTCGAATAGTCGTCGAATTGAGGAAGGTATGTTCATATATGCATATATGCGTGCATAGCATGGCTTACTTGTCTGCAGTGATGACAATAATGCTTTAAAGCATCTTCGCAGTGGTCGTCATCATCATTCCTCAACCACGTTTGCATCTCTGAGTCACTATGTGTTGCGATGTAAGTCCATCCTCACCTGTTTTAATCGCATCCTGCCCCTTCACATGAATCACATCACACCGGCATCCTCTATGCTTGATCTTTGACGTGGTAGGACTCTGTGTCCCTTTTTGATCTCGCGCAATTGGTGATTATGTCCAACCTCTGTTCAGGTCCTTGCTAACACGGCCTAGTTATCATTTCATTTCCACCCTTTGCATAACGTAACTGTTATATGCCCGGAATGTTTTGAGGTGCGTGCGTATGTTTATTTATACATCATTTGGAGTCATTCTGTGATGATGTTTGTTCTATCACTTCCGTTGCAGACAGTTCAAAGCCTGGACGAAGAGAAGTTTTTTGGAAGACGGGTCGACAACGGGTTCTTCCTGGTATGTTTTTAGTCTTCACTATTTCTTCTATTTGATGTTATCTGATAATTTTCATGTATGCGTTTATCTTTTAGCATATATGTTTGAATTGAAGTTGTCATTTAGTCGCAATGCTTGAACCATGTAATTTATTGTGTTTACTTGCTGTTAGGTATACTACTGTATTATCATATTATCTACCAGCAAATAGGATTGTGCCGTAGATTTTTCTGTATAATGAATGATAGTATTGTAAAGCATTATCTGATATTGTAGGCAAATTTGCTTGCTATTATAACCTTTGAAACTTGATTATAATCAGGTTTTAATTATCAAAATAGTTCCAGTCTCTGCAATCATCCTCAAGATTATAATCCTTGAAACTCAATTATAATCATGAGAATGATTTTAGAGTCCTAAACTATTTTAATGATTTTAATAAAGTTAGGATAATAGTGATCCACCATAATCTTGGTTAAAATATACTGAAATAGTTTCAAGGGTTTTGGGGTTATAAAGATTGTAATCTGATTAAAATAGACCGTCATTTTCTCTGATGGTATAGACACCATTGGAGCATATTTCCAAATGTCAACATTACGGTAGATTTAGTATTGTCCCAGGAAAAAGTTATATATACATATATCGACCAACCGCTACAAGTACAATGTCATGTTAATTATCAAGCCAGTTTTCATTCTCGCATCACGCCACTGTTCTGAATGACCAGCCGGAAACAGGAAAACGAAAGAAAGTCGAACATGACGGCATGTTTGCGTCTACGTTGGTGTTACCATGTGCCGCTCCTAGTCGGTGAATGAGCAGGACAGAGATGACCCACACCCGCAGTCGTGCAGTCGACGTCCCACCACAGATTAGGCCTGTGACTTAGGCCCTTCAATTTTTCGAAGTTTGACGTGAGCGGAGCTCGACTTCGATAGAAGGGCCTGCCGCATTGGTCGTTTTTTTGGCTGGCACTACATATGACGTACATAACCATCATGTGATGTCCGTATTTGGTGTACTGCCTAATTGGGCGATGATACATTTTGCGCCTATGCTTCCTATACTGCTGTTTTTACTACAACATTCTCATGTACCTCTCTCTTTTATCCTCCAAATGACGTCGAAAAGCTCTCAACCTTCCCCTGTAAGCTAAACTACTCCTCAGGAAGGGAATATGATATCAAAATACTCAGAACACTCCACATCTGACTTGTTCTTTTCCTCATTTCAACGACTACATCCAAATTCATGCATTCTGACAAGCTCCAGTGTGCCATTTGATGATTCTACTACTCAACCCCTTCTAGAACTTGGTGGACGTAGGTAGTACTTCCTGAAGACGGCGTGGGCATCAATTTTCAATAGAGTAAGCGCAAATGTATCGTTGCCCAATTAGGCAGTACACTAAATACGGACATCACATGATGAGCTACCTACGTCATATGAAGTGTCAGCCAAGAATTCGGCCTTTGCGACAGGTCCTTCTATCGAAGTCAAGCTCCGCTCGGGTCAAACTTCGAAAAATTGAAGGACCTGTTACAGGTCTACCACCGGATCTACTCAAGCTGCTCCTGCTCTTGATGTCATTCCTTGACAGTAGGCCTGCTCCAGAAACAATGGAGAGGCCGAAAGGCAGTACGGATAGAGGTGGTTGTGTTCTGTCTTGTCCCCCTTGTCCTACGACAATTCTACTATGCTAAGGCTCTAACCAAATACTACCAAAGTCCTTCGTAAGCTTCCCAAATAGGCTAGATCTAGATAACTTTCACGTGACCTAGGAATGGAGATTTCCCCATTCCAACGACAAAACGGCCAATACGCATATATGAGTCCATGTCGAGCCTCTTAACCCCATGAACCAAGAGCTCATCCTTCTATCGCGCCTCCTTGTCATTGAACTTATTGAGCAACCGCGTCCAATATAACCAAACTCGAACTCACATCGGTCTCGGTAACAACGGAGAAAGTGAAAGGAACCGACTGGGAAGTCCATAGTGTCTCCGCTTTCGGTTTCTGAACCTCTTTATGAATATAAGCTGTCAGCGTCTGATGCGTGGCAGTGGGTAAAGTAACTCTCGCTTTTGTTGACAGAACTGGAGGCGAATGAGGTGGACAAGGTATGACGCCAAGAAAGGAAGCCTGAGGTTGTCGAGAGTGGCCGTTAGTTTACTTTTTCCGACCTCGAGTTCAAAGTTCTCCGCTGTCCAAAGTCGCCGTATGCATACAGATGATCAGGCTTTATAAAGGTGAGGGCAAGAGCGGGTTCTGGCAATGGGAAGGATCGAATTGTCACCTTTACTTTCGCGTAGGTTCATTTGGATCGGAAGTAGTCGAGATGATTTCGTTTCAAGCCGGTTTTCAGGCCTGTTTTGGGACAAGTTATGCAGGTGCACCTGAGATGCAGTTGGCGATAGACAGTGAATACAGATGTACTCTAGATTACATAGTCTGACACTGAGATTGCGAATCTAATCGGGGTTGAGCATCCATCAAAAAGCACCACCTGCTTCCTCTCCTTCGCTGGAATCTGTAGCACGTGCACTTGAGAAAGATACTCTATACTCACCAAATCTCCTCCTTATCCGTCTGTAGCATTATCACCCGCCATCTCCTCGACCTCAAATTTTCAGCCAAAAGCGCCAACAAACTCATATCCATCCCGAAATCCCGATCCAAGGTTGCTCTAACGACTAAGCACCGAATGACCGAGGTGCCAGAAGACCGAAAGTTATGGAGAGGTAGCGTTCCCTTGTTGTAGGGACGTTTGGGTCGACAAGCGAGGATTTTCTGACCGGGGTGAGTTGGTGTTTCAAGTGGTCGGGTGAAATCCGTTGTAGGGCTTGAGTACGCTTTGGGACGTGTGAATTGTTAGTAATGATTGAATTGAAAGGCTTACTTAATTTACCGTGGGAACAGGAAACGACCCCCAGACATAAATTGCCCTGTTTCTGTCTTATCTAATTTGTAACCAAATTAGATAAGTAGAGTCGGGGAAGGACTAGTTTATGCCAGTGATCTTGCAACAAGAGTGCACACGTTCGACATGCTCAGAAATGAAGGCCGGATAATGGCTCCACTGATGTGTTGCACACGGTAATGACGATGCTGTAGAGGTATGTACACAATCTCTTCTTCCACACAGCTTCACAAAGATCGTCTCTCCTTGCAATAGATTCCATTCTCTACATCAGATTCATAGGCAATGCAACGTCAACTCTACTCAATTCTCCCATGCCTGCTCCTTCTCGACACATTTCTCCCTCTTTCTCCCTCCATTCCATGACTTAACACAATTCGACCTCTCCTCAAGTCTTCAAATTCCCCGAAAATCACTCACAGACACTTTTCCTCCCTTGCCCGTTGTCTATGCCGTATCTTTGTACCATGCTTACTTTTCACTATTGTGGAGCATTTCAAACAAGCTGAAGTTGAACCTTCTCTTTACACCAGGCTTAGATTCAACTTTCTCAAAATCCAAGTCGAATTCCGTTCCAACTGAAGCAGTAGCCAAGTTAGTGTCCTCAAACTCAGAGGAACCTCCTATAGCTGACTTACCTGGCAGAATCTGTGTTGGACCCGTTGTGGCAGCGACTGATCATGAATTCGAACAAGCCGCTCCCGTCCCTCCTACTCTATAGTAATGGACGCATCTACCGATATGGAAGCGAAAGGTGAACAAGAGGCCGCAGAAGAGGAGGATAAAGTGATAGAGGGAAATGAAGAAACTGAGGCAGAAGTTGGGTGGAATCTGAGGAAAAATGTTAGTTCCAATTTGGTGTTGGGGTACAATGAGATGGCTTTTTTGTCGTTTGGAAATCAAAAGAGGCACTAGTCCCAATCGTATGTATCTCTAAGCAATTGTTCCTTGACAAGCTCATTACCTACTTAACTTACACGTCGTGCTACATCCTCCATAATTAAAGAATGTACATATTTCCCCTTCGGTTTCTCTCTCCTTGACCATTAACATCCTTCATCTTGATCCCATATCTAGCATCCTCAATCATAATGTTGTTTTAAAAACTAATATGCATCGCTTCAATAACACAGTTACTTTTTTTCGATTTTCTCTCTGACTTTCCCCTTTTCCCACTTACTGAACGAGCACTGTATAGTTAGCCACTTACTTTACCATACAAGCGAGCCACTACAGACACCTTTCTGCTGAATAAGCTGCAAAGATGACATGACCCCCTCGACTCGAGACAAGCTGGCGGAGATTATGGGGGTTCGGAGGTCCGGAAGAGCCCATAGAATGTATGGACCCATGAGTCATACATAATTCAATTTGAGAGCATTCATTGCCAATCTGATTTTTGCTGTAAATTCAAAAAAACCGAGTACCATTCCATTCATTCACACGTTGTACAGCGTGTAATACAACAAGTGAGCTACATGGATTTGTTTCCCTTCAACTCAAAAAGTTTGAACTCATGTTCAAAACTTAAACACACCTCCCAGAGAAACAATCCAAAGAAACGGCGACAAAAGCCATCAATGAGGACTAATTCTCCATTTCACGTATGCGTATCATGAATCAAAACCTCAATACTCCAGAATCGCTAGGACCAAGGGCCCTGTCACTCTATGAGCAAGGCAGAATACCAACGCAAGGAAGTATAAAGCGCCGAAATGAATGAAAGAAAGAGAAAAAAGGAAAAAAAAGGAAGAAAAGAGAAAAGACAAAGACTCACCAAAAAACGAATCTCCAACGATCCAGTTCGGCACTCCTACCGTTCCTCCATTCCCACCACTCTCACTACCTCCGCCCAAATCCAAAGCGAAAACCGCTCCGACACACGTCGTTTCCGAAATCTGGAACGCTTTGAAGTCGTCTGGTGAAATCGCCCACATGTTTGAGCTGGAGCCGTAACCCATCGAGACTTGGGCGTCTTGAGAACAAGGGAAAGCATAGTAGCCTTCCGAGTTACCTATCCGAGAAGAGAAGGGGGAAAAGAAGAGGAATAGAAGCGGAGAAATAACAACCAACGAAGGAACCCCCCCATCAACGCTCTAGACCCAGGGACCTGCGCATAAATCCCTTGAATCACATCATCCTCCGGTCCTCCAGTCAATGTTGTCCCAGTATCAATGGCCGCATACGTCATTGGTCCTGAAGTAGCAGGTAACTGAACCTGCATTCCATTCAATTCACCGACAAATTGGTCAAACTCTGTATCCAATACGTCTCTTGACCATCCGGTATCACCTGAAAATCGATATCTCCTTTATGAAGCGTCTGATTCCTGGAACCCAAATTCAAACTCCCTCCAATTTCTTCCGGTCGAGCACTGGGGTCAGCAGCGAACCTAGTCAACTGGAAAGTCATCTGAGGCTGATCCCAAGCGTTCGACTGAGCTAGATTTGGCTACCAAGGTGTCGCTCCACTACTTGAGATCGTCTTGAACGCTAACCCCATCAAACCAGAAACAAGCGAAGAAAGCAAGTTGTCTGAAACGTCGTCGCAGACAGCAAACACTTGATTGATCACCGCGAAACCGGCCAAGGAGACCGTGTCGGAGACGAGTTGACCAGCGGCTTCATCGAAATCATAGTAACGGAGAACGAAGAACCGACTTGTTTGGTGGAGGAAGAGGAAGAGAAGGTTGGCGTGTTGACGTCGCAAGTCCGGCATCCGGAACCCGCAATCCAAAGGTCAGAGGAACCGGTGTCGAGAATGACGTTGCACGAGGTCGGAAGGTTTCCGATAGAGAGCGTGCTAAAGAAGGATGAGTCGGCGCCTTGGTTGATGATTCTGCACATATCATAGGTGATCATGGTTTGAGGTCGAGAGAGATAGGTGTTGAAAAAAGCGACGTAAGAGTCAGTCCCAGAAGCTCTTTTCTTCTTACTACTCTTCGTTGAAGCTACGTACTTGTTTATCAACCCCGCTTTGTTATTCTTCACCCAAAGCCCCCATTCCTCTTCAGAAAGCTGTGTCGGTCTTGGGTTTCTTCTCATAAGTGGAGTCGTTAACCCGCCTCCGGTAGAATAGGAAGCAGCGCGTGCTTGGACAGGTTGGTCGTTTGGCGCTGGTGCAGCGGTGACGGTATGGGAAAGGAAGAGAATGGCGAGCTGGAGAGATATGAGGATAGAATGAGTCATGGTTGCTGTTGCTTTTGCTATTGGTGGTGGCATCGCCAGAAGTCTGAGGAAAGAAGGAAACAGACGGAGAAATGAAAGGTGTATGTAGGTATAGAGTAGAACTGTAGATGGTCGTAAAGAAAGAACTTGCTGTTTCGCCCAGCGAGAAGAGTAAAGAAAAAATAAGGGAAAAAAGGGAGAAAATGGAGGGAGGAAGCGGGAGAAGAAGGGGAAAATGGAAATAAAACAAGAAAAGGTGGGGAGGAGGAGGAGGAATCTAAGAACAACAAATGAGAATAAGAACCGTGGGAACCACCTTCCGAATGTGATTCACCTCATGGTTGGTAGGGATCCTTTGCTTTGGTTATTGGTACCGTGAATCCTGCGAGTTGCGCCAAAATCGCCGCGTCTCGACGTCGACTTCCCGGCCGGTCCACAACTTTTTACAGGTGGGAACAGACAAGTCAGAAAAAACCGGAGCGATTCACAACTTTTGCTCGCCGAATTCACAAGTTCATCTGCCGGGTTCCAAATTTCGCTCACAAGTTTTGGCTGACACAACCAGTTTTTTTGGAGAAGTTGACCCTCTTGTCACGCTCCTTCCCGACTTGTCCAATTGGCTTCATCTGCCTCTCACTCACTGTTCCCGTCTGTATGCCCCTTGCTCGCGTTGTGGGTATAAGAATAAAAATATCCAGGCATACCTCGGTAGGCATTTTGAATGGGCTTTTGTCTCCAATAGCGGTATACTCAGCGCAGAATATTTAATGGCGTAAAAGCGTGGATACTCGAAATGTTAAAAAAAGGGTAGATATGTCAATAATGGTTAAAATCAACTTGTTCTGGTCGTTGAAATGTTGAAAATATGCAGATGCATGCAAACAATAATTAAAATCGGAATAAGTAATGTGTTCTGGTTCTCAAAATGTTTAAAAAAAAAGGAGATACATGTATACGTGACGCAGACCACTTCGAGACAAGTGAACCGCAACGCAGGCCCGGGATCGGATCCTAGGACTTTGCGACGTGAATAGGGGCACCCCTTGAAAAACCTGTACTCGGAGGTTTCAACCGCCAATGAACTAATGAGACAGCCCCTACTATTGAGAGAATAAAAGCCTCGCTGATTTGCTGCGGTTTCTTCACTGTCATCTTTTGACCCAATCATCCAAGTAACCCATCGCTCTACTACTCATCTTAACTTTGTTCTCTGCTCTACTCTCACTCAATCAAACCATCTATCCATACTAGAACCACAACCATGGACTTTGAACCTCTTGGCTTCCACTCATACTGTGCTCTCTGCGACGATTACTTCCAAGATCATTTCACCAGAGCCCGCCATGTCGAGAATTCACCTAATCATCCCCAATGCTCTCTCTGCGGTTGTCAATTTTTGAACAAGAACCTTCTGCGTAATGTGAGTGAACCCTCGCATCTCATCATCCTGCCTCCTCAAGACAAAATACTGACGTCAATCTTTCCGTTCATTCAGCATAAAGTCATGGCCCCACCACATCACTATTGCCGTGTATGCGACAAAGACTTTTACTCCAGTGGTGGTCTACAAGTCCATCTGGACGCTATCCACTTGGACGACGACAGCGATGAGGGTATGGACGATGAAGAGTACGAAAGAAGGGAAAAAGAGCTTCTTCCAGAAGGATGGGAAGACGAACGTGCGTTGGAGCTATACCCAGATGGTAATGATGAGGACTCGTATAAAGAGGAAATCCTCAAAGACGTCGAGTACCACTTTCACAACTGGGAATTTGACGACGAGTTCGATTTTGAGGACCCGGACGGAGGATTTGGAAGACGGACCTTTCGAGTTTGGCTGTGAGGCTGATACGGAGGAAGATGATGAGTTTTTCTATGGGTGGGAGGGAGACGAAGTCATCAAGCTGGAGATCACAGACAAGTTTACTTGTCCGATGTGCTTAGAGGAGGATCCGAAAACGGTGTCTACGACTACTTGTGGACATTTTTTTTGTGCCCAGTGTATCGTTGGTGCGCTCAAGTATACCGAAACTTGTCCTATTTGCGATGAGTATGCTAAAGTTTGTGGGTTGAGGAGAGTTTATGTCTCGGAGAATCATTAGAGTTACTGCTCGATGTACCTCTTGTCTTACCTTCATCGATATCATCTACTGACATCCAAGTTAAAATTCTGTATCAATAAAAATACATACAAACAGTACACTCAACGTCGAAGTTTTTCCAAATTTGCCTCAACCCACTGAGCATTCGGTAGGGGGGATTCCTTCCATCTAATAAATAGCAGTCAACGTCATATGAATACACTCAACAGCTCCAATTGGAGAGATAAAGAGTCAGGTATATTCTAAGGCAATCCGCAAGAAAGAGAATAGAGCAGTAGCATTTGACCAACGCATGAGTAAATCCCCAATATCGAACAATACAGTCTCATGAACAGTTCGGGTAGGGATGTATACACCAGTTTGATGAGATGACCCGACTTCCAATACCCCACGGGCAACAGTCATCTTAAAAGAGTAGGGCTCTGTCAGAAAAGTCCTCTAAATCGTATCCAACGTATCTATATTATCAGCTCAACATTAATTTCTAAAGGTAAGGACTATTTCTCGTAAACAATTTAACCTCCGTATGTGGATAATGCAACAACCTCAACTGGTTCTCCGCTGTTGAGTGATACTCTGTGAAAATCTCTTTTTCCAAACCCAATTCTGAGCAGGTAAGAATTTTGATATCTCGAAATTTTCACAGGTGTTGCAGAGTTCAGTACAATAAGCTTTGTAGGTTGGTAAATTGGAATTGGGGATCGAGATGTTTTCATGGATGGTACCCAAGGAGGAAGCGGAGGAGATGCCGGGGCCGATGTTGAAGGAATCTTTTGACTCAGGGGATTTGGTTCGGAAGGGGGGGGGGTGTTGGGTGGGGTCAAAGGCAATTTGAGAGACTTCTTCGACACCGAAGACTATACCAGTTGGGGGAGGGTTGGGATGGTTGATTGTGTTCGGAGGATTTGGTTAGGAGGGACACGGAATGTGAGCTCTGGGAAAGAATAAATGCTTGATTTGCTGTATCCCCTTTCCATTGTTCCCCAAAAAGGCTCTTATTTACTATACTGTAATACTAGTATCTCTATAGATAGTTCTACAATAACATCGTTTATTCGGAGCCTTCAGCAATGAATAGACGACATTTATTACCAACCAACCTATCAGGCACACATAGTTCCCACCTCCTGGTTTAACTTTCGGTTCTCCCTATGGCAGTGGTGCCATTACCTTCCACTGTGTTCAAGTCACCCGAATCCGAGGTTCGCCACTTCGAAAACGACTCAAACCAGGTTAGCTGCTGCTAAGAAGTAGTAGAACTTGAAAATGTGAAAACTGTAGCGAGTTGCTCTATATGAGTTGGGTGGAGTACTCTGAGATTAAAAAAATGGGCCATCGCTTTCGCGTGGCATGTACGAAGCCCGTATCACATGACAGATAAGATAACTGATATGCCTAATGGGTTTATGTAACGGAAAATAAGCGGCTGCCACCGACGCAGGTTTAGTAAGGATGAGTCCTCGTAATAAGGTTCTGACTTAGTAGTTTCCTCTAAGCAGACAGAAATGAATGGACAATCGTTCTAATCTATATTCCCAGAATCAGATTTTGGAATCGATCATGAGTATATTCATATAAGTACGTAGTCCTACAGTTTTTTCCTATTGACACAAATTGCAAGATGGTTAACAGTTATGAAAGCAGTCCGGGATTGATTGTAAGAAGTAAACGACAATTGTCTGTGAGGTTGAAGTCCGATGATAGATGGCACATATTGATGATCAAAATGAGAAGAATGGATCATGGGAGGAAACAGGTACGCCATAGGTGGGTGGGGGTAATTGTGGATTTACATAGCTGTAGACGTGGAAATTTTCGTTTCAAGCAGTAGTCAAGTTGATCTCCCTCAATTGGGAAATCATTCCGTTCGTACGACACACCGGGCATGCTTCCGTACTTTCAAAAGCACAGGTAATACACCTTGGGAGAAAAAAATCAAGATCCCTTCAGTATCGCAATGAAATTAAGCAGGAAAAGTTATACTCACGATTCGCAAAAAACATGCCCACACCTCGTCGCCTTCATCTTCTTGGGAGCACAAAGACAGATGCCGCATTTCTGTTGCAACTTCTTCACTGGCTGGATACCTGCCCTCATACGCTGTTTTAGAGCGAGAATCGTTTTGGTGGTTTCCATTCTAGATTTAGCTTTGATTTTTGATTTAGAAGGGTTTGAACTTGAGCCAGCGACAGAATTGACAGTAGCAGCAGAGATATATTCTTGATAATCAAAAGAAGCAAGACCCAAGTCATCCAAGTCCAGCCCGTCAGCAGCGGCGAAAGCGAGCTCTCGTTCACGAGCGCCTTCAAGTTCCATCGCTCTGGAGACTTTGTCTTCCCAGCCCTTGACGTAGCCGTGTATCCGGATGAATTCGGGAAGGGAAGGGAGGTTTTCACGACGGTGGTGTCTGGGAGAGTGTTCCATGTGAACCCGAAAACCGGTAGCGGTCTCGAAGTGTCGTTCACAGCCGGTGGAAGCGCAATAGTGATGGCGTTTGGAAATGTCCCAGTGCTGTAAAAAAAAAAAAGAGATGAGTGAGTTTGGGATCCAGAAAAAGAGGGTGGAAAAAGACTTACGGTACGCAGAGCGTTCATGTTAAGGAAGCTTCTGTTGCAAGGTTCACAGCGGGGGTGACGGCCAGACAAATCGATGTGGTTACGGAGGAGACTCTTGGAGTCGAAGTACAGATCACAGATAGAGCAATACTTGGTGGAGAATCTATCGGCTTCAGAAATGTGTGCCGCTGCATAGCAAGAGATGTTGCAGCCAAGGTGCGATTGACTAATAGCGGAGGCCAAAGTAAGTGCAGAGGATTCCATGTCAGAGAGAATAGATGAGACGGAATGTGTTGTTGCGATAGTGGAAGATGTTGGATGAGAGGGATGTCTAGACAGTCAAGTTGATGGAGGAGGTAGGCTTCAGGGACCAATTTTTTATACTCGCTAGTCGTGGAAAAGGAGGAAGGGGTCAGTTGTACTAGATGTACAGCCACAGTACCCCAAGACAGGCCCCTTGCAGCCACCGCGACACTACCTCAGACTATTCTGCCTCCGTTGCCTTATCGATTCCAGACATGAGGAGGAGTAGTGGTTTTCGATCCATAGATGTCGTTGCAAGAATAGTTTTGTTTCTAATTTTCGAGACTTTGACTGTAGTACCTGGAAGCTAGAGTTACAGGATGACTTTCTATTTGCAGGAACCTTCAACAATCGTGGATGATATGTATCATTTTTCGAAAGTGAGCTGTGTCAAGTGGCTGGAGCCTGGCACCAAGACCGCCGTCAATGTCGTCTTTGCAACTTGAATCCGGCATGGTATGAGTCGCGCCGCTAGTGACCACTGAGTCACGGACGGCCAACTTTTCGACGATATTTTGTTTCTTGATGTCCGACATCTTTGATTGACTAACTTCCAGAACTCGGTGCTTAGATACCTAATGTCTCAGTCTAGTCTACGGACGGCCATCCTTTCAACTTTATTTTGTTTCTTGATGTTCAACTTGCTTGGTTGACTAACATCCAGAGCTCCGTGCTTGGATACCTAGTGTCTCAGTCTGGTTTGCTCGAAAATTTATTCTTTTACCGAGCGTTGCGCAGTCTGATATCCGAGTGTTCCTTCACGTCTCAGACAGAACATTGACAACCGGAGGATAGCTTGTTGTCGGTAATACACGGCTGGAATATGGGGTGCCGTGCGGCGGATGTCATTGCCTCGGAAATCATGAGTCCGCCACACCGGGCCAACACCGGGCTGAATCGCGAAAGAAGCATACTAGTACAGAGCTCATCCCTCTCGCAGACGACTAGACAAATTCCATGATGTTCAGTGAGCAGAGATGCTTACAGTATCCTGGATTTGTTACGTTTTTACAGGCGAAAATCACCGGAAGGGGCTCAGAACGAATTGAGGAAGAGTCAGGAGGGTCTGGACCGCAGCACAAATTTTGTCTTACATCATCTGTGGCTGTGCGCAGTTGCTTTGTCTCTTGTTAACCTTCTATTGTTGCCGTCCGGTCTAACTCAAAACAATTCCAAGTGTCGTGCTGTTCGTCATAGGGTAAATGAGCCATAATCCCTTTCAACCTCGCAAGGGAATCTCTAATTTCAAAACAGCCAATGCTGACATGACCCTGGCGCATCCAGTTGAAGCCAGGTTTCAATGAAGTAGGGGAAAGGAGCAAAGGACCATAATCAAATCGGGCATATAGGAATTTAAGATGCATGTCCAGATGCACTCAAGATGCACGTGAGATGCATTTAAGATGCATTTAAGATGCACTCAAGATGCATTCCTGACATATCCCACCAGTATTTTTATTACATTGATGGTTATTAGACACTGTTCCTTCCCTATACCAATGTATAAAAATGATTCTAGAGAAACTCGCAAAATGAGTCCATCGGATAAAAGTATAATCCATGTGTTTTCCATTTTCAACTATGTTTTTTTTCTGTAAATACCATGAAAAAACTTCGTGAATATTGAAATAATTACATATACATAATCTATATTATTTGACTGCTCTCTGTACCAAATTTCAGATTTTTTGACCGTGCCGTTGAGTTGGTTTGGAAGGTGAAAATCCGGCCGCTCAATGCATTCACCAAAAGCAATAAAG